>JAMQCK010001159.1:0-11365 GCA_024196135.1 Pleurotus ostreatus/Saccharomyces cerevisiae fusant | reverse complement strand
GCGACGAAGCTGGTGAGGAGCGCGTGCCCGGGCGCGTCGTCCGCGGCGTACTCTGTTCCCAGGACGAAGCGGCGGAGGGCGGAATTCGCGTAGACGGGGTGGAGGGAGGGCGCGCCCTTGCTGAGCGCGGGGGACGCGGGGAGGACGAAGGCGGGGTGCGGGTACGCGTCGAGGAAGGCGACATACGGCTGGTCGTTCGCGTCCCTCGGCGCCGCAGCCCTGTACATGGTGGTGGACGACAAGATGCGTCTAAACCGATGCTACGCGCACGGCCCGGGGCCGAATCGGGCCTAGCTTATCTTGCAGTGGAATTTGAACGGGCTGGAGGGCGGCGGCGGCGATGAGGTCCTCGACGACGAGCTCGCAAGATGAGGGTCGAGAGCAAGGTGCATGAGGGCGGGGAGCAGATCGTATTGATCTCCGTCCAATTAAGCTTTCTCCCGACAATACTTGCCTGATGAGGAAGCTCCGCTACTCAGTCCTTCCTGAGCATGCCGACGTGCCCGAGGTCCCATCTGCAGCGCGACTACGCAGATGCTGTTCAAGCACCCGCGGCGAGGCTGTTGGAGGGGCGTCAACAGACAGGACGCCAGCAGCGCGACCCGACGCGCAGAGTCTTGACGGGCGACGGGAGAAGCGCGGGGAGAGGTGACGTCGAATGTCAATGACGTCGTGCGACGTGCGGGACCGAGTCCGTGCCCACTGGCCTTGCGCTCGCGCTCGGCTGCTCCGTGTCGGCTGCCGCAGCCTTGGCCGCAGCTGGGTCGCGGCGGGGTCCACCCTGCGCGTCCCGCGTGATGTGACGAGAGTTGAACCGTCGCGTTGCCTTTTTGGTCAAAAGCAAGAAAATTCGCATCTACGACCTCCTCACAGTCCTATCTCGCGATCCGCGGCACCTAGCACCTTCGGATAAAGTGCGCTGGGATCGTATTTTATAAACTAAGAAGTTCCCGAAGTTAGAAGTTCCTGCTATCATCCCTTCCTCTCTTATTTCCTCCGAACTCGGCCAGGAAGCGTGACACTGGCCCTCTAACAATTGTGCAGAGGCGAGTTCTTTACCGTTCCTTGTCGCTTAAAGGCAAAGTTGAAGGGTGTTGACTGGCCTACCTCTCTGCAAAACAGCTAGTGTGTGCTTGCCTCTCCTCCCCTCCCACTGATTTTACTCCTCCAGTCACTCTCCTCTGCCACCAGCGCCCACCATCATAGACTCCGCTCCAGCCATCCCGACACATCACAAATCATCCGTTAATGTTCCGTGATCTCAGTCAATAGTCGTTCGACGGTGCTTCACTGCCGTCTGATGGCTGTGCTGCCTCGGTCGAGGGCCCGGCATTTCAGGTCTATAGCCCTGTTCTGTCGTATGACTGCTTCGAGTGCTCTGATTTGCCTTCTGCGAGCTGATCCGAGGGCTCGAGGCCAATCGGTGGTGGGGGTATATAAGGGAGCGCTGCGAGGCAGGTTCTCTTGTGCTGAGCGACTCCTCCTTGCGTTCTTAAGCAAAGCTCACACAACGAGTTACAAGTACACCAACAAGCTACGAGATATGAGTGACAAAAGGTAGGAGAGAATGGACGGAGCGCAAGGGGATTGGGAAGCACCGAGTGAAGGCAATGCCTTGACAGAGGTCATCGAGCTCCCAACAGAGGTCAATGGATGAGACGAGAAGGTCAAACAACCCGCGGTCAAGACTGGCAGGACACTGAGAAGATGCTCGCGAGGTTACTAACACTGTTGCAGGGATCATAACACTGAGACAGGATGCAAAGGCCGTGTCGAAAGGGCCAGTGTTCGAGACTAGTATGTCGAGGGTCGAGAATTGAAGACTTGCTGAAGAGATGGTGGGCGAGGCTCGGACAAGTTGTAAGCAAGGCTAGGGGACTTGTGAGTGAGACTCGGATGAGTTACGAGTGAACAGAGGAGTTACAAGTGAACAGACGGGTTACAGGTGAACAGACGAGTTACAAGTGAACAGACGGGTTACAGGTGAACAGACGAGTTACAAGTGAGTTGGATGAGTCGAGGGCAAAGCAGACGAGATAAAGCGAGCAAACAAGTTAGAAGCAAATAATACATGAAGGGATACATAACGAGAGGTACAGTACAGTACAGGGAGCTCGACGAGGCGAGTGAGGTGCTCAGGAGGTCAGTGAGATGTGCAATAAGCCACAGAGGTGTTCGAGATGCCAGGAAAGCACTCGAGGGCGCGCCGAGGCGTCTGAGGCATCGGGAAAGACCTCGAGACGATGGGAAGACACTAAGATAGCAGCCCAGACCTCGTTAGGTGCTCGGCGGACGGAGATACATCGCTATATTGATCAGAAGGAGCTAAGAAGGGTGTTGTCTGGAGCGCGTAAGAGAGGTTGGGAAACGTACGGAAGTCTTGGGCGAAGGGAGACGAGAGGGCAAGGAATCTGAGGCGAGGGGCGAGGCAACGCTTGAAGCGATAGGAGGGGCGAGGCGAGGCGATGGAGGGAAGGAGACTCAAAGCAGAGGCGAGAGGATAGGCTTGAGGGCGAGGGTGAATGGTGTGCTTGCGAGGAACAGTGAGAAACGCGCTTGAAAGCGCCGGCGAAGGAGCCAGCTCGGAGGAGAAGACAAGGAATCAGCGCTCAACTCACACATAGAAAGCGGAGCATGTACCTGATATGCCTGCTCGGCGGACGGAAATCGATTGCTTCAGCGCTTGATTCGATGCGAGGATGATGCGAAAGGGGTAGGAGGGGTTGGTGAGGTCAAGCGCGAGTGATTGAGCCTTCGCACGCGTTGACGAGTCTGTGTCGTTGCTTGCAGGAAGAAAAGCCGCACATGAGCGCGACAGTTTGTTGATGGTGTGAGAAACAGCGCGGGCGAGATGATGGAGGGTTTAAAAAGATGTTGACGACCTGAACACGTCGACGACGAAGGTGCAGCTGATTGGCTGCGACGGCCTCGCTCGCCTGGCGGCGATTCGTTGTCTCGCAGGCTGACACGAGAGTCTAGAGCGCCGTAAGTCTTCCGCATGAGCTCGAGAGAGAAGTATCACACACCTTGAATATCGCCCGACGCATCCTACCGTCCCGCTACGCGAGTTGCGTTGTCCTGCCCAGTAGGTGAACTTTCGTTGCTTCGGCGCTTGACTCGAGTGGTGAGCATGGAGTGCGGCGATGAGGAGTGGAGTGCGGCGGTGAGGAGTGGAATGCGGCGATGAGGCCTGGTCGTGGGGAGCGCGAGTGCTGTTGAGCAGCGAGGGAGGTCCGTTGAGAAAGGAGGAGAGCGATGCGTGAAGCCGGTGCGCACGAGAAGGCGAGATCTTTTCTCGGAGGACAGAAATTCCGGGCCCGTTCCGTGCAGGAGATCCGGTGTTCGAGGTCTGGACAATTGTGAGCACTGGACTCGGAGAGGTAGTATCACGCACCATATCACTCGACGGACGACGATCTGTTGCTTTAGCGATGGATTCGCTTGAGAGGGTGGCGTGTGGCGATGATGACGACTGTCCGTGAGTGTTGAGGACACGGGCAGCGCCGCCAGTGTTGGCAAGCGGCAAGGAGGACTTTGACAGCATGGAAAAGGTCTAGATCGAGGTGAGCGCACGACGTTAGTGTGTATCACGTACTGTATATTCCCGCTCGCCGGATGAAAATCCGTCTACTCATCGCCTGAGCCGGTCTGCGCTTGGCGAGCTGGAGCTGGTAGAAGAGGTCGAGGAGCGAGGCATGAGGGAGTGGAATAAGAGTGTCAGTCGCGCACTCTCATTGTGGCCGCGACGTCGACAGGGCAGCGGGAAGGAGGACTCGCGGCGCAAAGCGGCGCTCTCGCAAGCGAGATTTGGAGAGCGACGGCCCGAGAGCACGAGTCTCGCCGACTAGACTGGCCGACCGATCGAACTTTCGGTGTTCAGGGTCGCGGAGAGGCGGGAAGACCTACCAAAGTCGGAAGGTTTTGACGAGAAGGACATCGGAGTTAACAAATCAACAATTCGCCCTGCGCGGGGACTCGCCTAGATCACCCCGCGCGGGTGCCTGAGTCGAGGCGGCCTTGTTCACGCCTGTACACGTCTTTCGAGCAGCGCGCAGCTCAGCGAGCAGACTGCCGCGCGCGGGCTCTTCCTCGTGTCTTCCGCATTCCTCGCGGGATCTGAATCGTGAGGAAACTGTTTATGTTATTGCATAGGAGAGACAAATTGAGCGCAGAGAAGGGTTCCCCGACGTCGCAAAAGTCACCAGCACAGCGGGAATGCGGTCGACGGAACGGCGCGCAGACACGGGGAACGATGGTGATGGGCGGAAACAAGGAGCGTGCAGCCATAAGCGCCGGGCGCTTACCGGCTTCCGCCCCGCGCCGCCGGTCGTCGGCAACTGCCGACCGCACTTGCCCCACCGCTCCTTCTACGTTCTGCGCTCATCGCCGTCGCCCCCCATCCTTTCTACAACGGTCACCTCGTCGTCGAGCGAACCCCCTCACATCCACCGCGAATGGAAGATACCGCGCAACGGGATCCATGAGAACCTCTTCAACGACACGCTCGCTGCTTCACGGCGCGATCTCGGGCTACGGCACCTATCCCCCATCACCCCCAGCACCCACGATGGGTCCAGACACCTCCGAGGCACACCTACGCAACATCAGGAAAGGGCCACACCGCTTCGATTAGCAGGAAACGCGTCCTCTCTTATCGTTTCTGAAAGTCGAAGCAAGATGTATGCACAACCGACCCGAATATCCTTGGTAAGTGGTCACCTGAACGGAAATACTTAACCTCCAAGGATCGAAGGGGGACGTCTGGTAGAGCCGTATTCTGCTTGCACGACCCGCCTCCGCAGCATATTGAGGTCTGTAGAACGTTGGGAAGGCCGTTTTGAATATGTGGCGTCGGTTTTGGTGCGTTCGTACATCCACCACCTGGGCCTCCGCTGACCGGATGAACACAGATACATAGTCTTAGAGTAGTATTCATGTCGCTGAGGAGGTCTGGGAAGTCCCAGGGCACTCCCTCATTCAGAATACATGACAGCTTTCTCCTCAACCTACATGTTCCCCATCACCTACGCGTTGAATACCGACGGCAACACCGCATGTACGTCATATTCAATACACTCCCTGACATTCACAGAATATTATCCCATTCACCGATCTCGGCGCGTCCCTCCAAATCGCCGAATACCCGCGTGCCGCCTTTACCGTCCCCTACGAGCCTTCCCGCTGTACCGTAGGTGGATACTCTCCAACGCGACGATCTGGACACTGAAATATGGGATCAGAATTTTGGAACTTTGATGCGCGCCGGCAGCTGCCTCGGCGCGTCCGCGCCCACTTCACTATCCTCACCGGGGCGAGAACAATGGGGCAACCCCATTTTCCCCTCACCGACGACCGCACAACATGTCGACACGACGGCATACACGTGTCACGTCACCACCGAGGCTTTGGGAAAGTGAGGGAGGGAGTGAGACGCGCCAAAAGCGTGCCGCCCACCGCACAACTCAAGGCCTGCTAAATGGAGATACAGTGTGATGGCAGTAAGTTCGTCCTCCTCCTCCCTAGTCTTGCACTTATCCGGTGCCACGTCAGCATCAGCACGTGCCACGCGACAGCCTGCGTGCTCTCCGCGACGTTACTGACGCTGAACTGCAGACGATGCGGACAAAACGACGACATACATCGGTCTGCAACCTGCGCGCCACCGAGCGGGAGGTCGCGTAAACCTCCGCTCTTCCACGCTGGACGCCACGTGTACGGCATCTCCTGACCGGATAAGCAAGTCTCGATGCCTTTTTCTTGCGCTCTGGCTGACATTCGCGCAGGGATGCGGCGGAAGATTGAATGCGCGCTCTCCGCGCTCCTCCCCCAATCTTCAGACTTTTCGGTGGGCGGGTCTCGGTCGCGGACAGCCGAGGTCTGATCCGAAAATATGCGACGCCGGTCTGGAAGGTATGGGCGGCACTGGACGCGGCGTTGGGCCGCTCGCGATGTATAAAGGGTAGGGTATCTCACCGCTTCAATCAGCATTCTACTCCCTCCTCCTCCTCCTCTCTCACCCTCCCTTACCTCCTCTACCTTTTCATTCATGTCCTGTGACAATTACTCTAGTGTGAGCGCTCTCTTCCTTTGCTTGTTCTAACTCTTCTGACCCTTCTCTGTTCAGGTCTTACTATCTACACGTTCTGCAGTGCTTCGTGAGTCTGCTTTCTTTACTGTGGACTTTTACTGACTACTACTCTATCCTAGACTAGCACGACTAATGGGTACCTGCTTCTGCTCCCCTGGTAGCGCTCTACCTTTTTACTGATCCACTCACACAGCTTTCTCCGAACGCGCATCATCAATCGACACCGAACGCACTAACGCTTATTGACGCTTTTCCGGTACGTCCATCACTTTATTCTCTATTCACTGTGCGTACTGACTCGTTGGATAGCTATGAGACCTCATGCTGCCGTCTCGCCCGTGCCTGTCGGGTGACGACGGGCTGACTTTTCGATGTCGCGCCACCCTTTTATTCTAGGCCATCCCGCCGACCCCCATATTCCGCGACGGCCACCTTGCTCTCGCCGCCATCGACGCCGACGTCGCGCTCAGCTCTCTCGCCTCGCTGCGCGCAGCAGACTCGCCGTTGAACGTCGGCCTGCTCCAAGACCGCGGGAGAGATTTCCCAGGACTCCCGCTCCCCTTCACTGCGCATCCAGTACTCCGAGTAATGCGGTTCTGAATAATGATTCACGGTGAGCTCGACCTCCTTCTTTGCGCTTGCTCTGCTTGACATCTGCGAAGGAGATTGGTCGACGCTGTTCGGGCAGGAGCGGGGCGCTGCGAAGCCTTTGACGGCATCGAGGCACTGACATTTCGACGTGCCCCGCGCCGCTCAAGACGGTGATGAGGAGACTTTGGCGATTCGAAAGCGCTCTTAGCAGCGGTGAGTGCACGTTCTCGTCGTTGCGTGTCGTGGCTCAGCTCACCACAGGCGGTGAGCGTGATGCTCGCGTCGCCTTCTTCCGTCCTCATCCCCAATCCTACATCGACGCCACGCCACGTCGCGACCCTCGCCGTCGCCGACCCAAGCAATTCAGGTCACCCCCACCCCCCACCTTTCGCCTAGACCCTTGCCCTGGGCCTTTTTGACGGCATGCGACGATGCGGGGGTCCTTTGCACCGAGTTTTGGGGAAGAAAAGGTGCCCTTTCGGGCTTCGTTACCGTACGAGGGGTGAAGGGGGACCAGTGAGTAGAGGAGCTCGACGATGGAGGAGGGTACTCATCGCAATTCCGCCTAAAGTCGCGCTAACCGAATTTTAGATGCCCCCTCGACCCCCAAACCGCCGGAGGCGCTCTTTTTCACGCAAATGGACGAACCGACGGGGCCGATCTACCCTTCGTCGTGGTGTGCACCAGTGAGTTGTGCTCGCCCCCTCGCTTATCTAAAACCGGGCTGACCCCCTCCTCAAGTGAAACGTTGTCGATTAACGAGCCGCTCGACGCACGCACGAGCTCCCTCCGGGGAAGTTGATGATGATGGAGGGGGGCTCCCTGCGACGGAAAAGGGAGGGGGGGGGATATTTCTACGCTCCGGTGAGTTATGCTTACCGTACGCCAACCTCGCTAACCCCTTTCGTAGATGGGTTTTTTCCGGTGCCCCCCACCATTGGACGTGTGCCCGCGCCCCTCCGTGCAAAATTAACGATGGGGGGAGGGACTTCTCCCTTTTGGGCAGGGGGGGAGGTGGGGATGCCCGTATTCGTCGAGAGACGTGAGATTCTAGGTGAGTTATGACCCTTTTGCTGTTCTCTAACAAAGCGTACTTACTTAGCCCATTTTCGGACTAGGCCGAGCCGCCAGAGGCGCGCGTGCGCCCCTTCGGCGAATGATGCGACGGGGGAGGGGTCCCCCCCCCACCCTTTTTGGCGAGAAGTGTCGTGACGAGGCGCGTTTATCGTGAGAGAGGGGTGCGGTTGAGGGTGAGCCACTCCTTTTTTTCGATAGCGCGTACCCACCTAACCATCCCTTCTACTATACTGATCAGTCAGAATCACGCGTGCGCACCCTAGGACGAGCCGTATACGGCGGGGGAGGGCCCTTTCTCGCCTTTTTGAAGGAAGGGGGCTCGCGGGGGTGGGCCCCTTCTGACAAAGCGTATTTACTGCACCCATTTTCTGACCAGGTCGAGCCGGCGGAGGCGTGCGCGCGCTCCCTCGGCGAATGGTGCGACGGGGGAGGGGACTCACCCCACCTTTTCGGGGAAAGGGGTGGGGGTGGGGGCGCTTATTTGCGCGAGGGGGTGGGATTGTCGGTACGTTATGCACTTTCCTTGCTTTTGGTCGAGATAACTGACCAGGACCTCGTCAAGTTTGAGGCGCTGGAGGTGCGCACTCGCATCCTCGGCGAGGAGCACGACGGGGGAGGGCCCCCCAACTTTTCCAAAGCGACGGAATGGGTGGGGGCGCGGGAGGGGTCGGTGAGTTGCACACTCATCTCTGTTTCAGTTGAAGCTTATACCCCCCTTCGCCGGTAGGTCGAACCGCCGGAGGCGCGCACGCCCCCTCGGGTGAAGGATGCGATGGGGAGAGGGCCCCCTCCCTTGTAAGGCGAAGGAAATGTCTGGGGCCGCGCTTATAGTGGGTGATTGGCATCCTAACTCCCTCCAGAGGTCGTTAGGCTAAGCCGCCGGAGGCTTGCGCGCGCTCCCTCGGGTGAGCTACGCGAAGGGGGAGGGGATCCCCCCTTTTTCTCGGGGGAAAGGCGTGGATCGGGGGTTCCCTCACTCGCGAGAGCGGGTGGAAGCGCTGGTAAGTCGTGCCCCTACCTTGTTCCTCCCCGAAACGTGCTCATTACATGCCCCTTCGCGCTAGCTTAAGAGGCCGAACATGTCTCCCTAGGGGAGATATTGGGGGAGGGTGGGAGTCCCCTCCCACCCCCTTATTTTGTTGTCGACTGAACTCACGAGCGCGATCGGTGCAGTGAACGCGACGCGGGGAGCAGACGCAAGGGGGGAGGAAGACCCGCCCCCCATGAGGTGAGTTGGCCATGCCCCTTCCCTTCGCTGCAGCTAAAACCATGTTCTTCTTATGCAAAGATCACCGTGGTGCGTAATGCGACGGGGGTGGGGGTCCTCCCCTACCCCCTTTTTCTGAGAAAAGGCGCGCTGAAATCTTGTCAAATCGTTTATTCGGAGGGGGACACGCGCCGGTTTACTCGACAAGTTCTGCGGCGAGGGTGGGGGGCTCTTTCCCCCGGCGGCTGGAGCAGCGGTGAAGGGGCCCTTTTTCCTTTCTCGATGGACTTTTCGCCGAGCACGAGCCGCCGGAGGCGCGCGGGCTCCCTAGGTGAATAATGCGAAGAGGGTGGGTCACCCTCCCTCCCCCCTTGCCGTCGCATGTGTATTGACCCCCCTACCGACTGGATTTTGGCGGCGCTGAACCGCCGGAGGCACGCCCTGCCGCAACAAGTGAGGGGTGCGTCGAGGGGAGGGGCCCTCCCTCCTGTCGAAGGGGGGTGATTTCGGTGAGTTGACACCCCTTCCGTCGCTCGAAAACGTGTTAGCTGACCTACTTTTTCAGCATATTCTTGCTGTACGCGTGCGCGCACCCGAGGCGAGTTGAGAGGCCAGGGGGCAGGGGGCCCCTTCCTCCGTCTTTCTCTCGTGGGCGTGAGTATAAGGTGAGCTCCGCTGTCGTGCTCACCCCCCCTTCATTCTGAATCGCTTCCGTAACTGGTATCTCTTAGATTACTTACGGACTGGGCAAGACGGGGCGCTTTGTAGCTGAGCGGTGAGTTCATCTCCCCCTCCACCACCCCCCTCCCTTCTGTGTCGGACGAAGCGTGCTGACCTCTTCGTGTCTTCTCTCCTCTCTTGGACGTGGGGTCGGGCGCTCGCACGCGCATTCTCTTCGCGAGGGAGAGGACCCTCCCCCTTCGATGGCAAGTGAATCTCTTTGGTCTGGATGACGTGGAAGGGGTGGACGTGGACGTGCAAGTGGAAGGGGTCCTTGCCGGCGGTCGGGGTGCGATGGCTGTTTCGTACGTAGCGCCTATCCCACCACATCGCACCCCCTTCCCTTCTGTGTAACGAAGTGCGCTAACCCTTCTCTAGGTCCCTTTATCTCTGGAGAGGCATTCCTCCCCCCTTCGACGAAGGCCGGGACGAGATGGGGCGCTCCCCCTCCCCCCTTCCAAGCTGAGTAGATCATGCTGATACGGATGACGTGGAAGGGTTGGACGCGCAGGTGGAAGGAGCCCTTGCCGAAGGCCTTGGTTGTGTCCCCTTTGCGCCGGACTTCTTCCTCGCGCGGGCCCTTTTCGTCGGCACTTCTTCGCGCTCGACCACCGCCCTGCTCCCCCTCCCACCACGACCTATCCCGCCGTTTCGAGCCGACTACATACGAATCTCGTCAGACACGTGAGGCGATGGAAAGAGGAGCTAGAAAGCGGGCGAGGGAGGAGGCAGAGAGCGAGGAGAGGCGGGTGGATGGGAGCGATGGGGGGAGGAAAAGATGGCGAGGGATGGGGGAGGTTTAGGGAGAAAGGGAGCGCACCGCCGACCTCGCGCGTCTACCGAAATAATGTAAGTGTCCGAGTTCGAGTTTGAGTGCGTGAGCGCGCGGCGTCGTCGCCTCGCGTCTACTGGGGCAAGGGGGTGGTGCGGGAAAGGGTGGGTGGGTTGCTGTATCGTACGAGACCGCGCGTGTGTAGGACGTCGTCGGGCGGTATGTAGGTCATTGTCGTCGAGCAGAAAGAATATATTGGCTATGGAAGACAACCTTGTGCTATCGACGAGAGGAAACACGACGCGCGGCAAGCTCCCTCGCTCGGTGCGCGCCAGACTCACGTCCGATCTCGCTCGCGTTCTCGCCGGTGCTAGCTCACTCGTCGTATCGCTCGCTATGTTAACGCTTCCACCCCCCTCCCCCTCCCTCCTTGCTCCCCTTTTCGTCCAGAGCGCGCCCCGGCACCCCGTGTCGCGTAGCATGCTCGTGCGACGGTCGCTGATGCTATACAAATCATCAATGCGGGGTAGAATGGCGCCTTTCTTCGTCGCGTCGAACGCGACCTTGCCGTCCTCCTGGATTACTACTCGATAGCTCCAGTCGTAGTAGTTCTCCTCGGGTAGCTTCGCTGGTGTAAGTCGGTCGAAGAACAGCAGATCTAAGGAGGGTTAATCAAGGGTCCTAGCGCGATGTAGATTGACGCACCATTCTCCTTCCAGAGCGTCTTGCCGTTATACACATCCGTCATTAAGGGCCCGATCTTCTCCCACAATTCTGCCCAGGCTACCGCCCCCGCCTGCCCGAACATTTGAGGATGCTTCGGGCCAGCCGTCTCGATGCTGGAGAATGGGTAAGTCCACGCGCAGTGTGCCTGTCATGATGACGCACTAAGCTTCATTATAGATGATCA
>JAMQCK010001158.1:0-11366 GCA_024196135.1 Pleurotus ostreatus/Saccharomyces cerevisiae fusant | reverse complement strand
CAACACGTCGTCCCCAGCCAGGGCCACGGCATCCCTCCCACTCAATCTCTCCCACCACCTCCGATCAGCTTCGCTCGCCGGCGCGCCGCCCAACTTGGTTCGGGGAAGAAGAAGCCGGCCGATCTGAACATCAGCCCACGGGAGGCGCACACGCCCGAGCAGCTCCAACCCGCTATTCAGAGCGCACCTCCTATCCCACACGGCGGGCAGTCGTCGTACGGACGCTTCCCGATGAGCATCCCTCGGCTGCCGTCTGTCCTCGGTCACGATAATTCGCGAAGCATGGTGACAGGGCAGGTGCCACCGACGCCGACACGCTTCTCTGTGAATCGCGGGCCTGCGCCCCCCGCAATTACCGTCACACAACCTATCTCGAACTTGCGAAAGTCCCCACCGACGCCTTCGGTACCAATATCGACGGGCCTTGTGCCACCTACACCGACAACCCTCAGGCATCCTCCAGCTCAGGACAAGGCCGCTTTCCTCGCTCCCTTTGAACTATTTTACGAGGCCTTGAACGACTCCCGCCAGCTCAAAGGCTGGCTCGCCGAACAACTGCAGCGCTCGCAAGCCCTCGCGCACAACCTTACTGTCCAGCAAAAGGAGCTCGCAGAGACTGTCGACGCGCTGGTAGAGAAGCGCACCGCGAACATGCGTGCCGAGATAGCGGGCCTGCAGCGGCGCGTGGAAGAGCTCGAGGACGAGCTTCGGTACGATACAAGAATGCGCGGAAGGCGGAACGGCGCGGAGCAGCAGCCGTACACGTTCCCACCCGAGCCGCCACGCTCGGCGCAGTTTAAGCCGCCCTCGCTCGCCGGGTGGTCCTCGGAGAACGACCGGGAGCACATTCGCGAGAACGCAGGTGCGTGGATAGAGCCGCTCGTTATCCCATTCTACGGCGGATAGCGGCCCGTCGAGGTGCTGAATGCGTAACTGACGATCTGCAGTGTCTGCGACGCGCTTGGAGCCCCCGCCACCACGGAAGGCGCACGATAGCATGAGAGCGCGAGACCAGTCGCCGCGCATGTATGCCTCGCCGCAACAGGCGACGCGCGAGGTTGCTCTACCTCCGGCGTCTCCGCCGGTCAAGCGTCCGCGTGCGAAGCGTCAGCATTCGGGTGGCACGACGCGCGCAACAGGACGCCCGCGGCGATCGCGCTCTCCACAACCTCGCGATACTGATGCGGAGGGAAGTTGACCGCACAGTGCTGACGATGTCTGTGGCTCATGGACCTGAGGTGGCGGCTCACGGACCGCCTGTGCAATGTTCATACATCGGCCTCCCTGTAAAACCCTGTGCTGGTCCTCTCCCTCGCATCCGATTGGTTGATTTTCTGGCGTCTTCCCCAGCTATATTGCCCTTTGTGTACATGACTTTTGCGATACCATTCGCTCACGAGTTCACGACCTTTTACCCTCTCGATTCCAACATTCCATGCCCCCTCTTCCCGGTTTCCTGTCATCTCGTTCCCGGCCCATCACTTCTTTCTCGTTTCCAGTAGTAGCTTTTCTCTCCACTCTCATCTGCTTGCCTTCTCAGTTTTCTGATGCGCACAATCTGTCTCATCATCGAGGTGTCGTCTGCGTCTTTCTAGTCTTCCATAGTTGTCAGTCCAGCTGTTGTTGTCCGTTCTCGATGCCTAGCCTATATATCTCTTCCTCGATCGCTCGTCTGTCTAGAAAGCGGATTGTCATGCATGCTGTATATAGTTGGGACACTTGAGCGACACACATGCCCATGAAGAGAGGCAATGAGCGTGCCCTTGCAATTGCAAGGGGAACAATGAGTGAACATTACGGCACTCGCAGGGTTCGAAAGCAAAATCATGATCGGAAATTGAATGCCCGCCTCCGGCGTTTGCCGGGCGTTCGTTGTTTCAAACCTCGACCGCCTGCAGGCCGTCCTCTTGCTACGATACTCAGCCCCGTCTGTGGCTTATGCCTACCACGATGGAGCTACAAGTGAGTGTGAACTCTGGAGGTATTCGCAGCGATATGATCGGTGCTTCCGGAAGTACCAAGGAAGCATAATAAGCTTCCGTATTTCCCACGACACCTTGTCCCGAACGGCCACCATCGCTTCTTCGGCCATCGTAATGACTTCGACCCACTCGGAGTCCTCGTCTGCTAAACTCGAAGCATGTTTGACGGCAGCGGTATACCTTGGCTGTATCGAATATCAAGCCCTCGCTGCACCGCAGAGGAAGGCGAACCTTCTCTTCAATGCCAGTGCACGGTAGTCACACCCCAGATCGCGGAAGCCTCAACGTTGTAGACGAGCTCAAAAATACTTTGACGGTGTGCACTGGGTCCTGCGTATCTCTCGATGTACCAGGGACGACATAGCTGCCCGGTCGGTACTATCAGACGTCTTTGCGCAGCAATACATCATGGACACCGTCCCCATCTCGTATATTCACGAGTACTCCTGCAGCGAAGACCAAAAGTTGGAATCATCATCTCGAACTTTGCCTCCGGTGTCAAGCTTGCGCACGTACGGAATGACCCTTCCTGGTGGACCGGGGCGAGAAGGAAGGAAGGGATGCTTCAATCGCTTGTCGGGCATATGGTCGAGCTGGCGTCTTTGGAGTTCGACCGAATATGCATTCTGTCCACCGTCGAAGATGGAGGGTACTACGTTGCTCCCTTCCATGCCTTACGCCACTTCGCATCCGACCACCTTCGATGCGTTCGACACCAGACACGCCTTCATGCGAACTATCCTCGATAGAAATCGCGAAGCCATACCATCAAACTCGTCCTGCTCTTCTTCGACGCCGTCGCAAAAGTCGAGTTCGACTCACCTCCCTTCCATTTCGGCGTCCCCGACTTCGACCTTCAGAACATCTTCCTCGATGTGGGGGAAGAGCTATCGCTTTGATCGACTAGGATGTTTCGACGAGGCTTTGCAATGCAACTTGGGTGCCGTGATGCGCAACCTTCGCACTGCGCAGCTTCGGTGCAGCATCCGAAACGACGCCTTCCAACTCAGCATGTACGCCTTTGGCTCGGACGGATTCACGCGCCACCCCACCGATACCGTCGGAAACAGGCAATGATTATTGTTTGCGGCGCTGAGCACTGAACTCCCGATGCTATGGAGCTCAATTTGTACGCGGTTCGAAGCAACGGAAAAGGCCGAGGACGGAATCAAATCGCGAAGTGGCGATGAGGTAGCAAAGGACGACCCGACCTGCGATCAAATTGGAACAATTTCTCCAGAGATTTTACAATCATTGTGGTTCCCTGCGAAGCGCGTACATCTGCATCAGAGAAGACAGCTCCTCTGCCCTCAATGAGGAGTAAGCTATCGTAGCGCTGTCCCTACGTCGAAAGCCTCAACAGGTTCTCCCTGGCAGTGCATATCTATCGCCATGACCCGCTGTCCGTCGGTGCCCCGCGCATCCGCCCATGGTTCTGCCAGAGGTCCACTTGGAAACGGCGCGAATGGGGTCCGTATATAGAGCCGCTCGAGCCGCGCGCAGCCGCCAGTCGCCGCGCCAGCTGCGCGCGACACCACCAGCCGTCGCATGAGAGCGACATCGTCATCCGACCATTGCACATCTCGTATCCCACTAACGAGACCTATCTCCGCGAGATGCGGAAGCGTCGGATGGGCCTCGTCCCACCCCAGCACTGTGACCAAGTCGCGGTACATCATCAGCGTACCGGACTGGAGGGCGTAGTCGGTCTCGACGACGGCGGAGACCTTCTGCAGCTTTCGCGGCAGCGCCAGCAGCTCGCGCACGGGGATGTTCTCGAAGTCATAAGTGTCCATATTGCGCAGAGTGAGGGAGGTGACGGGCGGGAGGAGGTTTTCCAGCATCTGCAACGGGGTTCGTTCCAACTCGACGTGCCAGGTGTAGTTGTCCTCGGATGCCATGTTCAGGATGAAGTGCTGGAGCGCGGGTGCGACGAGGTGGGGGCACACTTCGATGGCCGCCCCGCCGATCTCGAGGGTGTGCAGTGTCGGGAATACGAGGGGGTCAGATTGGAACTCTAGCCCCAAAGCGTCGTCGGTGAGGCTGAGTACTTCCAGCGCCGTGCACGAGCGTAGGACCCCGAGGTCTGGGCCGCTGATGCATCCGTGCATCTTGAAGGCGCGCAGATTTGCCCAGGGAAGTTTGATGGTACATGGATTTGCCTCGTAAAGGTCGACGATGCGGACGTTGGGAGCATCCACCTTGTCCATGAGCTCGTTGTAAACAATGAGTCGCTGCAGCGCCGGAAAGTGACATTTGAAGGGGAATAGATCGTATTTGGTTTTCACCTCTAGGGTGTGTATACGATCGGCATGAGCCAGAATGCAGACCCGGATCCTCTCGTCTTCGACATGCGCTTGCCTGAGACCACGGATTCTGACGGCGCTATCCGTAGCTGCGGCTCGTCGCAAGTAGAGTTCGACGATATGCGACAGCGGATCGGCCCTGTTGATAATCCGTGCACGTATCCAGTGCGGAAAGCGGATCTGTGCCCATGCCCAACCCGTAGCGACAGCCACGGACCTCCAGGGGCGGCAGACCTGCGAGAAATACCACGGATGTTTGCCGATGTGGTCCGTAAACCACCTCGAGGGTAGGGTGTAGGGCGCGATCTCTGCCAGCAGCTCTGGCGGAAGCCTGCGTATAGGAGAGAGAAGAGCGTTCACGCAGTCTGCCGTCAATTCCAGCGCGCTTTGTGTCTGCCGGAGCGTGTGCAGGGTTACTTCCAGGCGTGTGATCTCCCGCTCGCAGTGGCGCAGGTCCTCATAGATCTGAGCCAAGCTGGTGTAGAGGTTCGAGTGCTCGCTCTCAGTGAACGGAGTGTAGCATGATCGAGCGCGTAAGATGAGTTCTGGAGTACCGATTCTGACGCTGATGGTGTGAAGGCATTGGGTGCAAAGGATAGTGCTGGTCGATGATTCCTGCAAGATGTGCATGATTGTGGCTATCAAGGAAAAGTTAGCAAGGCTTTTTTCGAAATTTTCTTGGGCATAGCAAGTGCTAAGTGTGATACTCACAAGCGCGCGAGATGGACGCCGGAAGCGAACTCAAAACTTGCCATTTATGGCTATTTCTCTCCGTGTCGTGTTTCCCACGGTTGCGTGGATTCACATACCTTGCATTTGAAGATCGTCTAGTGCCAGAGATAAAATAGAGTATGCGTATACTTAGCGCAGGCGATGATTACAGTTGTTAGCTCAAGTTTGCATATCCTCACGCTCCGACCACGTCCACCAAAGAATGAGTGTTTCTGTAGTAAACTCCTTATGTATGTAGCTGACGCCGAAACTCTCCCCCTATCTCAATATATGCAAGTCCTCCATAGGGTATCGGGCTAGATATACTGTACTACGGGCGTATCCACGACCAAACCCTGCCATTACCACCGCGGCGCATCCCCCGTCGCCGTATTCCACTCAGCACCCGGAGGCACGGTCCAGTCCCCATAGCAGTCGTAGTTCCAGTCCGTCTCCTGTATAATCTTCTTCTGCGCGGCAACGAAGGTATCGACCGAGCACATGCCGTCCTTCTGCTCCGGGCAGCCCTCGATGCCTACGAGCGGGACCGCGCCGTCGTTGACGATGATGCGGATTTGCCTATCGTCGAGTTCGGCACAGTCGAGCACTGAAGAGGGTAGGCCGTGAACGTGAGCAAAGGGCAGATCGATAGGTGTGAATAACACGCACGCTGGAACTGCACATTTGTGGCAAATGGCGCAAGCTCGCTGACCCTGAACTTCCTATCCTTGGGTATGTGGTCCGAAGGTAGCGGTCCATCCGCGGCCAACGAGGACAGGTTCAGCGCAGTAAGCACTAGAAGCAAGGTCAGCTCGCACGCCGCATAAACAACCCCGCACCCTCGCCCAACACTGCTTCCACGCCCTTCATCCCTGCACCATTCCACCGACCCTACACCCTGCACCATTCCACCACACCCTACGCCTATGCCCAAGCCCTAACCCCCACCGCCCAAAAACGAAATCCTCACTTACCATTAAGCACGACCACCTCATGCGTCGCGTCCACATACAGGCTGTCGTTCAGCGGGAACGTCACCGGGTTGTCGTTCAGGGTCGCGTTCGTGGACGAGTTGTGCGTCGCGATGGGCGTGTGCGTGAGCCGCGCGACGAGCTCCTGGACGTAGCCGATGCCCTGCACGCGCGCGACGGGGGAGCCGAAGGCGGAGTTGTACCTGGAGGGGGGGCGTGGTCAGTATGCCGTAGGGTCAAGAGATGAAGAGGTGAGTGAGGCGTGCAAAGGGTAGGATAAGGGAGTATAAGGGCGTGGGTGAGGCGAGACAAAGTCAGCCGAAGGTAAAGAAATGAAAGGCCCAGGTAGACAATGAACAACCCCCAAACGCGAACTCACCAGAAGCCAAGATCGAGCGCGTAGTCGAACCCTTCCCACTCTTCCTCCGTGAAGAGCTCGCAGAACTTGGAGTAGCCGAGGGCGACAGTCTAAGGGTGGCATTAGCTTCTTGTCCGCGAGCAATGCACGAGTGTGTCCAATACGAAGACGCGACAACGAACGCGGGCACGGGAAATGAATGGTTGAATTGAGAAAGACAGAGCCACCCACCTCATAGGCACACATCTGCTGCAACACATACGTGTCCTCGATAGTCAGGTCATACCCGTGGAACTGCGCCGCGAGGCGCGCCCGCGCGTCCTTGAGGTAGATATCGGCCCACTCCTCCACGTACTGCGTGCCCCGGTCCGACTTGCGGCGGTCGCTTGCGTTCGGGCAGGTCTTGTAGGGCGCGAGGGTGTTGTTGAACTGAAGGTGAGGGTGTGAGTGGGATGCAGTAAGAAAGTGAGATGTCGAGAAGGAGGGCGAGGCGTAGGTTGCGAAGTGAAATGCAGGGAGTGAAGATGGGATGCAGGAAGCGAAGACAGGTGCAGGGTCCAAGGCAATGAACACGAAAGACCTACCCCGTCGGCCTCAATAGTGATACTCTGCTGGTACTGCCCGTCCGTCGGCCACCCAAAGAAGCCGATCGCAAAGTTCATCGCGGAAGCGAGCATGCGGTCCCTGCAGGGTCCCAGTCGATCAGTACAAGCGAAACGAATGGAGAGGCAAGGTCTCCAATGAGGTTCATCATACGCACTGAGACTCAGTACGGAAGACCGGTATCGTGTTGGTCTCTGTGAAGTTCTTGAGGAGGAAGCCGTAGCGCATGCGCATTTGCACGCCCAGGTCATCTGTACGGGGTGAGGTAGCATGTTAGCGAGGGAAATGTATTGACGAGAGGAACATGTAGGAGGGCGCATGATAGCAAGGGAAACATGTTCAGGGGTGCGAGGGACATAGTCAACACCGAGCAGCACGCACATAGCTGCTGCCTCCCGAAGGGGGTGAGGATCTCCTCGCCGAGCTTGTACGTCCACTCATTCATGAACTCGAGGTCGCCGCTCGTATTCCATTTATCTGCGACGTCGTGCAGGCGGCCAGAGAAGTTCGCGGGACCACCGTAGGAGGCTGGGCGATGGCAGTGTTAGTCCGCGCCACAGAGGTGAGGGAGGTATTGGATGGGAACGCACCCCAGGCAGTAGGATATCTATATGTGGTTAGTCAGAACGAGGTAAGGAGTATATAGGTAGGCACGCACCTGGCACCATGACGGTGGAGGATGTGCGCCTCCGTGATCCTGCAGGACTCCGGGACCTCAGGGCCTGAGTCCAAGCCAAAGGTACCCCGCGGCACGCTGTACCACGGCGAGAGGTTGCCCCAGGAGCGGAACATGTTGAAGGACTTGCTGGCCTCCTTGACCTCGGGATGCACGAGATTCGGGGTGCCCTTGTGGAAGGGAACTGATGGTAGGATCACCGCGTCAGCAACACTGCGATAAAACATGGAGGCTATCACGCACTAGCAGGCGCGGTGGCGAGCACGGCTGGCTCAGCACCGGTAGGTGTGCCGCCCGCATAGCCAACATCCGAGGGAAAGAGGGTTGGGACAGCATTGGTGGGCTTCGTCGGCGGGAACCCGTGCACCTCAGTGGAGCCAGCCCACGGCGCTGCGAGCACGCCAGCAGAGTCCCCAGCAGGCGTATGCTGCTGCTGCCCACAGAACGCGTACTGGCCAGCCGCGCACGCTAGTATACCGGCAGCGAAAGCGACGCTAAGATGCAGGAGACTAAATCGCGAGCTGAGGAACTTCCGTTGTTTGGAGGCGCCCCTCTCTTCGGCAGCGGCATCAGGCTTGGGGGAGGAGGGGAGGAGCGACTGATGCTCCATGCCGGCCTCTTCGTCGAAGGGCTTGTATTCGCGCTCGCCACGGTCGACGTTGGACATGGCGGCAGCGTGTAAGGAACGAGGAGAGTGTAAGAGGCGGTGATGGAGTCAATGCAATGTCATTGACTGGCCCGCCACCCGGCCCGAGTCGTCCTTATCGCCTCGAGCACGTGGTACAATGGCGGCGGACCCACAACGACAAGCCCGGTTTGCATCCCACGAATACGCTTTTTTGGAGGTTCATTGAATGGTATACACGTGCTAGAACAGGGTGTATATAGATACAGGGGAAATGCTACACAAACAGGAGGAGAAACAACAACAGAGCTTTTCCATCCAGAAAGCAGGTCATACATGGCAGACTATACACCATAGCCTTCGACAGACCACTAAATCATGCAACATACGCGAACGTATCCTTCGCGCCCTCCACACGCTCTATGTAGTCCTTCTCCAAGAGCGTATCGATTGCCTACGAAAGCGCGTCAGTCAGTCACATTCTCAAGACCTCTGACAGACACCCTCACCTTCTTGATGTCAGGAATCTTGGGCGCGAAGCGCGTCGAAATCTGAGAGATGACCTCCTGGATGAGCTGCTGGTTCTTCATCGTCTTTCGCGCCTTCATGATCCGCACGATCGTCGCCTGGATCACATATTTTCGGTCCTCGTCCACCGTCTTCATGACCTCGCTCGACTCCGCCTTTACCTCAGCTTTGATCGGCTGGTTCAGGTTCACGCGGATCTTCTTCGACTTGAAGCCTACGCCAAGCTTCGTCAGCATGGCAAGGATAAACATGGGTGGCTGGACCACGCACCCGGGTACAGATCATACTGATCCGTTTCCTCACTGACCAGCACCTTCGCCTTCACCAACAGCGCCAGGATCTGCGTCATCAACTCCTTCGGTATGGACGTCGCCGCCACGAGTTCATCTAGCGACAGCGTGTCGTGCGTGTTGTACTGAAGCAGCACGGCCATCTGGTACGAGCTCGTCAGGAGGATGTACTTCTGGTTGAGGTAGTTCGTCCGAAGCTCGTTCTTGGAGTAGTTCCAAAGCCTGAAGAGCAGGGGGTGTCAGTCAAGAATATGCCTGACTTCCTGAAGCTCTGCCGCACCATGTCAACTTCCTCCCCGAGTGCTTCGACTGGTAGTATCGCTGGAACCGGTCGTATACAGGTATAATCGCTTGCGGGATGATGAAGTCGTGCGTGGGCGGGTTTAGCGGCCAAAAGTTCGTGCCAAGGACCATGATGCTGAAGTTGATGTCGTTGTCGTCGTGGTTCTGCGCCATCCGCTCCTTGAACTGCTCGGTGAGGTCCTTGCTGAGCGACATGTCTGGATAGACGTAATAAGCACGGCATAGCAAACCGTCAACAAGAATCGCATACCGGTGAACATGCGCTGCAGCTTGTTCGTATACTCGAAACCACAAGCCTCCTTGAGCTTGGAGATCATGCTCGCCTCGGCCTCGTCGGACGCGGAGACGCCGTGGATGAGACGCTTCGAGAGCTTTGTCGTGTAGAACTGCTGGAAGACATCCTTGTCCTCAATGTACTTGAACAAAACCATCTAGGGCGTCCCGTCAGTCTCACGACTCAGCTCACGCTACAAGTACGCTACTTACCACCCGGTTCAAGGCCGTCTCCAGATCCTCCTCCTCCGACACCTTGTTCGTCTTCCGCAACAGCAAATCGGCGTGCTTTGCAATCAGCTCCGACGACTTCGAGCTCGACGAGCCCGTCGCGCCGTTACGATTAACAAAGTCCCTGCACGCCTTGTCAAGGCTTGCGACGAAGCCCGCCTCGCCCCGGAAGCTCCGCTGCACGATCTCCGAGTTCTTGCTGTGCACATTGAGCAGCGCGTCGACATACGCCTTTGGCTCGACCGCGTCCGGCCCAGAGCCCTCGCCCGCACCGATGAGCTTGTCCACGGCAGCAATACCCGCGCGCTTGACATGCTCCTCGAACCGCTTGCGCAACGGCTCGAGCCCCTCCGGTATCCGCGCCAGCAAAGCATACATCCGCTGCAGATCCTCGTCCTTGTCGTAGTCCAGCAGCTGCTGGAAGCTCTCCCACATGAGCTCCGAGTGCTCCCTGATCAGCGCGTGCTCGCACTTCGCGACGAGAGGCTTGCGCGTCTGGTTGTTGAGGTAGCGCTCGACGCGGTCCTCCTCCTCGCGCAGGCGCTCCTCGGCCTTCTTGAGGTAGTCGGAGATGGAGTTCTGCGCGAGGAAGGTGTCGGACTCGGTCTTGTAGTACTTTTCCGTGTCGGCGAGGAAGGGGGTCTCGAAGTGGTCGCGGTAGACATCGAGGCAGACTTTCGTGATGTCGGCCTCATCGAGACCGAGGGAGACGAAGGAGTCGACGACCTTTTTGACGAGGCCTTGGTCGATGATCTCGCCGTTGCGGTGTTGTTCGATTAGGCGGAGGCATGCACTAGCTATTCGCGTCTCCTTCGCTTGGATGGGGAAGAACAGGTTGTTTTTCCATTGTACGAGGGCGAGCTAAGGCGGAATATTCGATGGGTGAGGCAAGTATGATGCAAACTGTACGCACAATGTATACGGGGTACACGCCTTTGCGGCCCTCGTCTCGTTCCCTCTTGACCCAATGGCGGTTGAGGTAGGTGAAGAGGCGGTTGATGTAGTTGGCACCGGTGGTGTATCTGTCCCATTCCTCGGCATAGTACTTGAGCAATGCCTCGTCCTGCAATGTTTCTGCGTGCTGCGAGGGCGTTAGACCGGCCGGATGGATTCGCAGGCATCGCACCTCTCGTATTGACTTCAAGTGGCCGACAAAGTACTTGATGAGGTGGTTGTAGAGGTCGGATCCCATCAGATTGGCGCCGCCTGGGTGCATTTCAGTGAAGAACTACGCACGCGTGCCGCGCGAGACGCACTGCGGTTCCCCAGCCCCGCGCTGCTGTCTACCATGGCTTGATGGATCTTTGATGAGGTGCAGTAGTTGTAGGCGACGGTGTACAGGGACATGTACTGGGCGATCCGGTGGTGTTAGTAGTGCGCACGCGCCGAGGGAACGGGCAGCACCTTGGAGTATGAGACGCCGGACTGCAGCTTGGTCATGATGTGGTCCACGCCGTCTTCCAAGTACTTCCAAGTCGTGAGGAGGTCCGCGTTCTGCGGCGGCATCAT
>JAMQCK010001157.1:0-11371 GCA_024196135.1 Pleurotus ostreatus/Saccharomyces cerevisiae fusant | reverse complement strand
GTCTCGAACTTCATCAAAAGCTGGGCGGAGACGTACTGGCGCTCCGGCGTCGACGACGCCGTCCTAAACGACCTCGCCGCCTTCACGCAGAACGCACTCGCCGTCATGTTCCCCGGCCCCGCGGCACGCATCCTCGACCTCCTCGACATGCGCCGGCGCTCGATGGACCTCGGCGTGAGCCCCAAGGGCGACCGCAGCCGCGACCCGGGCATGTCGATCAACCCGCCGACGCCGCTCGTCGTGCAGCCGTCGGAGATACCGCGGCCGACGATGACGAAGACGCTGCTGGCGGCGCTGCGCGCGCGCAACTTCGCGTCGATTTCCATAACGGACTTTGACGCGCTGGAGCTGGCGCGGCAGATGACGATCATGGAGTGCAATTTGTACTGCGCGATCCAGCCGGAGGAGGTGCTGGAGACGGGGCAGGCGGACGCGAAGCCGGTGAATGTGAAGGCGATGTCGAGTTTGAGTACGGTGATTACGGGTTGGGTGGCGGAGAGTATTCTGAATGAGGCGGATGCGAAGAAGAGGACGGCGCTGGTGAAGTTTTTCATCAAGTTGGCGGATGTGAGTGCACTCTTTCTGTTGCTTGTGCTATGTTACTGAAGGGCCTTTTCAGCGTTGCACTGCGTTGAACAACTTCAGCACGTCCCGTTCGGTGCTGGCTGCGCTGGACTCGTCGACGATCGCGCGACTACACCAGACATGGAATGCGAGTAACGCGTATCTGAGGTGAACCATACGCTGATAGGCGTCATGTAGGGTCTTCCGCAGAAGAACAAGGTCCAACTCGAGGCCATGCGCAAATTGGCCGACCATTCTCGTAACTATCGCGAGTACCGCGCAAGGCTTAGGAATACCGCACCCCCCGCTGTGCCTTTCCTAGGTAAGTTCGTTTGTCGTCCTTTCCGGAGCACATGCTGATGATGTGTAGGCCTGTACTTGACGGACGTCACCTTCTGCCGGGAGGGCAATCCTTCTCATCGGGCTTCGCCAACGAACCAGTCCAAGCAGCTCATCAACTTCAACAAGTACCACAAGCTGGCCAGAATCGTGCAAGGTGCCTGTCGTTGGTTGACCGTCGCGGCGCTTACTGATGAGTTATCTTCTAGACATGCAACGATTCCAGGTGCCGTACAACCTCAAGGAGATCCCTGAGGTGCATGAGTACCTCAACTTCGTGTTCCAAAAGTCACGGAGGAACGGTGACTTGCAGGACCTGTACCGACGAAGGTGCGCTTTTGACGTCATTGCGATTGCTGTTTACTGACGAGAATTGTAGTCTTATGGTCGAGCCGAAGCGGTCCGCCGATCCTCCGCCACCCACACCCTCGACCGAGGTGAAGCAGCTGTTCCCTTGGACATCTCGCTCGCAGTCCGCGCAGCCGCAACCCATTTAATCTACCCATTGTTCTCATTCGTCTGGCATTGTATATTCTGGGACTTGCGGCACTTCATGTTTCTATACTGCACCTCGCACATTCACTCCTACATACCTCGACCGTCGCCTCGCGGTCTACAACTCGCGCCATCGCAGCGAGCCTCTCCCATGCATTGCTCCCTCTTCTTTTCCCATGCATTATCAACATTGGTCCCTCCTCTCCTCTCTGTGGCTCGGTTGTGCTTCACTTTTGTTCGTATTGTCTAGTGTGTGTATCTTTGTCCGCCTTGCCACTGCATACCGCCCACTTTCTTTCTCCCTTTTTATTCGCTTCTGTAACTTCGTCATTGCTGTGTCGTACTTCTGTATTCGTGCGCGGGACTACTAATAAATGGACACATCGGAAGCTGTAATACTGGGCGATTCATTCATTTATAGAGGATAGATCCACAATGCTGCTTGGTTGAAGGGAGCTTGCGCTCGTCGAGGTTGAGGAGGACTTGTAGGTCCACCCCACGTGCGGGGATTGATGGATGATGACTAACGCCCTGGGCTGAACGCGTCACCCAGTCGCGTCGACCGCCATTCGCGCATCAATTACCTTGCCTCGTCCTCGCCATCATGTCCTCTGCTCAACCCCCCAACGATCCTCCGAACCCCTCTGGAAACCCTGAGAAGAAGCCTGAGCAGTCAAGTAGCACTCCAGCCCAAGATGGCGCTGCCGCGATGGACACCACCCCGGATGCACCACCTGCAGAGGAGACGTGGGATGACATCCCAGAAGACATCTTGAGCCTGAGCACGGACGAGATTATCTCCAGAACACGGTTAATAGACAACGACATCAAGGTGCGTAATTGAACGCGACGCGTATGAGCGAGAAGTACTCATCAATATGCTAGGTTATGCGCTCGGAGACTTTGCGGCTACAGCACGAACAGAGCATGATGAAGGAGAAGATCCGCGACAATGGCGAGAAGATCAAACAGAACAAGGTCCTGCCATATCTAGTCGGCAATGTCGTTGAGGTGCGTCGCATGAAGGCAGGATTACAGGCACCTCTTGCTTACGCGGTACTCTCCCAGATCCTCGACATGGACCCGGATGGCAATGAGGACGGCGCGAACCAGGATCAGGAGTCCATGCGCAAGGGCAAGTGCGCGGTCATCAAGACCTCAACGCGTCAAACGGTCTTCCTCCCCATGATCGGCCTCGTCCCGCACGAGAAGCTGCAGCCCTCCGACCTCGTTGGCGTAAACAAGGACTCCTACCTCATTCTCGACACCCTCCCCGCCGAATTCGACTCCCGTGTGAAGGCGATGGAGGTTGACGAGCGCCCGACGGAGCAGTACACCGACATCGGTGGCCTCGAGAAGCAGATCGAGGAGCTTGTGGAGGCGATCGTGCTCCCGATGAAGGAGGCAGACCGCTTCAAGACCCTGGGCATTAAGCCGCCGAAGGGCGCGTTGATGTACGGTCCGCCTGGTACTGGGAAGACGCTGCTGGCGAGGGCGTGCGCGGCACAGACGCAGGCATGCTACTTGAAGCTCGCTGGTCCGTCCCTGGTGCAGATGTTCATTGGTGACGGTGCGAAGCTCGTGCGCGACGCGTTTGCGCTGGCGAAGGAGAAGGCGCCCGCAATCATCTTCATTGATGAGTTGGACGCCATTGGCACGAAGCGGTTCGACTCCGAGAAGAGCGGTGACCGTGAGGTGCAGCGGACCATGTTGGAGTTACTCAACCAGCTGGACGGCTTCAGCAGTGACGAGCGCATCAAGGTACGTCTAGCGTTCTTCGTCCTACAAAGTAACCGAACGGCTTACTGGTCTCTAGGTCATTGCCGCCACCAATCGTATCGATATCCTCGACCCCGCCCTGCTTCGTTCTGGTCGTTTAGACCGCAAGATCGAGTTCCCCTTGCCTAACGAGACTGCGCGCAGCCGCATCCTCGAGATCCACTCCCGCAAGATGTCCGTCAGCGACGACGTGAACTACGAGGAGCTTGCTCGCAGCACGGATGAGTTCAATGGTGCGCAGCTGAAGGCGGTCTGTGTCGAGGCCGGTATGATCGCTTTGAGGGAGGGCGCGACGCAGCTCGGTCACGAGCACTTCTTGAGCGGTATTGCGGAAGGTATGTTCGCCATTTGTGGAAGATAAATGTGGGCTGACGTCGTTCACCAGTACAAAGCAAGAAGAAGAATGACCTTATGTACTTCGCATAGTCTGCGCCATGTCGAGCCTCGTCTTGTAGTAGTAGCTTCATGTTCCGTAATCCGTCCCATTGGGTGCTATCGATACATACATCATGGACCTTCTGCAATCGCCTTCGTGCTAAGTCGTCCGAGTCCATCTATGATGGTGCAAACTACGTGCGAGCGCTCTCAATCGTCCCTCCACTCTACATCGCCATTCCCCCACTTCTCGCCCCATATCATGCGCTTGTGGTACACCTTCCGCAGCTCCCTGTACTCGCGCACGAAGTCGTCGATGTCCTTGCCCGCAAGGGTGCCGACAGGGGTATTTGTCCCGCTATGCGGCTCTGTGCTTGCAGATGTGGTGGGTGCTGAAGACGAGACGAAGGCGTTGGCGAGGGTTTCTGAAAGGTCGTCCTGCGCGGTGGTGGCGTGGCGGAGGCGCATGAGGAGGAATTGGGGGGTGAAGCGCTGCGTAGATGGTTAGTTGAGGAAAGCGACTCTTAGGAAGGGAGGGGACGCACCTGGTATACGTCTCGTTGCTCCTTCTCGAGCTCCTTCCATCGCGCCTCCAGCGCCTTCGCCTGGGTAAAGGATTCCTGCGTTTCTGAGCGCAGCTGATACAGAGGCTCTTGCTGTGCAGTGTTGGCCTCTGTGTATCTTGTTGTTGGCCTCAACTTATCGCAAGGGGGAACACCCACGTACGCGCCAGTGCCTCCACCTCTGCACTCATCGCTGCCTGTTGATCTAACAATGCTCGCACGCGAGGCAGGGTATGCAGTATAGCGTCAAAGTAGTTGGGATCGGCAAGCATGTCCTCGAGATCCTCGCGCCTGGACGCTGTCAACGCGGGAAAGGCGTAAACGGGCGGTGCCGCTCACGATAGGCGCGCAAGCTCGGGGAAGTCATGGGTAAGCTGCGTGTTGAGTTGCGGTTGGGGGTGTTGGTCTTGCATTATCGTCCGGTGGGAGGGTATAAGTGAGTGGAGAATGTCGTTGTAAAGTGTGGATAACCTGATTGAGTCGTAAGACCTGGATTGTGAAGATGGCGGAAAACAAGCGCCCGTCCTGCCAGGGCCAACGCCACAAAACACGGCATCGCCGGCCCGTCAATGCTTCTTCCGTTTTTGGTCTTCCTTGTTTTTGCATTGTTCTCTCATCACACTATGGCCGCCGTCCTGCCTGGCGAACAAGTCCCCGCGCAGCACGTTAACCTCAAACTTGGGCCTGGGCTGCGACAAGAGGAAGGCTCGGGGAAAATCGTTGCCACCAAGGCCGGCACTGTACACCATTCGCCCAATAATGCACGCTGGTGGGTGGATGCTAACTCGCGAAGAGTGGGTGTTATGTGGCCTCCATGCAAGAAATATGTTGACTTTTGCCCCCAAAGTATGTCCCAGCGGCGCAGGAGTCTGTACTAGGGGTTGTCACTCTGCGAGTTGGCGAGGCGTTCCGTGTCGACATAGGCGCCGCACACAACGCGAATCTGGATGTTCTGGCATTCGAAGGCGCGACAAAAAGGAATAGGCCGCAGCTGAAGGTATGCACCATTCTTATCTGATAAACCATGGACCTTGTTGATGGCTAACTTTCCCCGATTTCAGGTCGGCTCTCTCGTTTACGCACGAGTTTCCCTTGCGCATCGCGACATGGATCCCGAGCTTGAGTGCTTTGATGCCCAGACACGCAAAGCAGAAGGCTTTGGAGAGCTCAAGGGCGGCTTCCTTGTGCGCTGCAGCTTGCTGATGTGTCGACAGTGAGTATCGCCATACCCATCCCCTTCGTCGTGTCGTCCGTCACTCTCGCGTTGTAATTTTCTACTCATGTTCACCGTGTCTTCTCATTTCATCTCATGGGCTGACACTTTTACAGGCTGTTATCACCAGACCACTTCCTGCTTCCGTTGCTGGGCTCCATGTTCCCGTTGGAGGCAGCAGTGGGCATGAATGGTCGCGTCTGGATAAATGCGCCGAACCCGAAACAGGTCATCGCGATCAAGCGGTGTATAGAGGCAGTGGATACAGACGGTGGAGGCATGACAGAGGCGGAGGTCAAGATTTTGCTGAAGACCTTGGATGTGTCATAATGAAGACGGCTCACCGTGAATTTTTACTTGGAGCGAACCGCCTTTTTTGTCCAGTGCTACGTGTAGTTCAAGTGCGTAGAATTCTATTGCTATCCTGTCGTCCACAGCAGTACGCTCAAGCTTTAGCTTCGTCCGCGGACTCGACCGACGACATATCCATGTTGTCCACGTCCGAACCACCCTCGGACATGTCCTCGTCCAAGCGCTCAATGGTCATGTCGTATTCGCCGCCTCGAATGCCGTCAAAAGAATACTCACTGATCGTGTGGCATTCCTTCAGACATGCGAGCTGCCTGCCATTGAGCCTCATCCGAACCAGCCTCGACCTCACGACACTCTTGTACCAATCCCAGATCGGATATCGGTCAGAACCATCCTCGTCCGCGTCGCATATCGTCAGGCTGGTCAGCAGTGGCAAGAGCGACATAGAAGCCAGGTCCTCGGGCTTGCGAGTGAGGGCGTCGAGGATCGATGGGGTCGCCTCAGCATCCCAGCGTTCGATGAGCTGGAGCTCTGTGAGAGACGATAGGCGGCGCAGTAGCGCCACCAGATCGCCCTTGTCGAGGTCGCTGCTGAAAAGGACGAGGGAGCGCAGGCGCGGGCAGTCGCCCGACCGATCCAGGAGCGTCTTGAGTCGGAAGAGCGCCTGCTCTTCCGAGATGTACCGCTGTCCCTTGCGTCCTTCACAGGTTGGATTGCCCTCGATGAACAGGTCCTGCAGTTTGGGGGCTGAGATGAGGAGTGCCAGGCAGGCCCCTTCATCGTGCAGATTGAGGGACTCGAGCGCGGGGAACGTGACGGCCGGTCGGGCGAGCACGGCGGGCTCGATCGACGCGATGGCGGCTCTGACTGTGCAAACGCGTAGTGTATCCTTGCAGGACATGATAGCATCCAGGACGGCGAAGAGTGGCGGGTGGTCATCATGGGAGGCGTAGTCGTGAAGCATCATCTCCAGATGCGTGAGAGCCCAGGGAGGCGGAAAAGCAAAGGTCAGCGACTCCAGCCCTTTGACGTTCGTCCAGTGAACTTTCACTTTCGGCACATGCGGCACACGAGCGAAGTCGCGAAGGGGTTGGCCATGGGAAAGGTGTTGAAGTTGCATTTTCTCGGGTGAGAAGCAGACCTCAGTGGAGGACTTGATGACGCCACGCCAAGACGGGTCCATGGCTTGCCAGTTAACTTGAAGGTAGGAATTTGTGGAAGTAGATGTCTGGAGACGAGGGTGCCAGTGCGCGCGACGGTTCACTGCTGACTGGCGAGCGGTGATAGTCCGCCGATTGCGAATCTGGTCCTAACCGGTCTTCTTGCACAGCGATGAGGGTGGGGGTTAGGGACACAAGGAATCCCGTCGATGTTGGTCGTTATATAGGGCCCAGCCGGCCATCTCCGGATGGGGCGCTTGTTTGTGATCGTGTTTGTGACCACCTTGTCCTCGACGGTCAACACGCCGGACGGTCTTGACTGTCCTTTTGTTCTCTTCGGCGCATCGGTTTGTGCTGTGCTTATGCATGCGCTCACGCGGCTCATGATTACTGTCTCAAAGCCGCAGAGAGACTTTGTCGCAGTGCGCACGCGCATACTGGGCAAGTATCGGCATTCCTAGTAATTGCGGTGTATCTCAGGCTGCTAAGGTATGAGAAACTGAATTCCCTATGTTCAAGTTCTCACTAATTTACACCTCATCGTTCAGTCAGACTCGTATGCAGGTTGTCGAAGATGCCCTAGACCGGGCCCGCGCGGTCGTCAATATCGCTCTCCATCGCTCCGCTTACGTGCCCAATGGTCAAGAGGCGTCCCTCATCAAGGAAGAATCTCAGACCCTACTCGAGCTACGGCGGGAGCTGGATATCAAACTTCAGGGCTCTCAAAAGTTGCTTGGTGTCCACTCGGAACTACTGGAGCGGCAACGAGCGCTCGATGCACAAATCGCTCTTCAGAACGCGCTTTTAGCTCCATGTCGCAAGCTACCTTCCGAACTGCTGTCGGAGATCTTCCTCCTTGCGCTCCCGGACAGCTGGGATGACGCGGCGGCTGGACTGCGGCGTCTTAACGTCGCTCACGTATGCCTATCGTGGCGAAGAATCGCTTTGTCCACGTCGCGTATCTGGACCACCTTGCGATTCTTCTCTGGGTACAATGATCTGGCCAAACACGCGGCGGCTGTGACGGCGGAGATGAGAAAGGCGGGCAATGTGCCTCTGGATCTCACAGTAGACGGCCTTCTTCCCGAAATGTGGATCTTTCGCAATTGCATGGTGGCCGAAGACTTTTGGGGAGACGACGCATGGGAAATCCTATGTTCTGCAGCTCAGCAATGGCGCCAGGTGACTCTCCGCGCGGTTCCGCGACCTGCATACGACATCCTCATCCACTGTGAATTTCCTATCCTATCCTCCCTGTCCCTTGCACTCGCCCCCAACAGAAGCTCTCTAGTCGAAGTCCCTCTTCATGTGTTCCAGCATGCGCCCTCCATCAGGTCCCTCAGCATACAATACTACACTCCGCCCGTCGAGCTCGTTCTGCCATCCTCGTGGAAGATCACCGAGCTGATCATCACTTGCGGCGAACGCGGCACGGGCGGTATATTCACGCCCCCACTCGCACCTTCTCTGGGTGTGATACAGGCGTGCAGCCAGACGCTCCGCAAATGTATCATCACAGCGAACGAGGCTGGTCCGTCCAACGCCCATCACGCTCGTATATCACTGCCCGTGCTCGAGGAATTGCGCCTTAATGGTAGCGCTCTAACCCTCTGCCGCTTCGTGAACGCCCCAAAGCTCACGAGCGCAACCTTGCGTGCCTACCACCACCTCATCGTAGACATTCTCACCACCTTTCGAGTCCTGCTGGACAACTCGCGTGGATGTGCTTCATTGCGGTCGTTCACGATTCTAGAGTCCTTCGTCTGGCCCATCAGGTTGATTGAATTTCTAGAGCTCGTCCCGCAGATCACCGATCTGCACCTATCTCTCGACGACACGCCTCAGCAACACATACTGCCCACAGGGTTGATTATGCATATGAAGACCCTCAGGGCTCTGTCGCGGGATAGTGGAGTAGATGGTGCTCTTACCCTCCTTCCCAACCTTCTGCGGCTCCACCTCGAACTTCGGGGTGTGGGCGAGGATACGGAGGAAAAGGACCGCGAGTATCGGTTGGTGGTAGAGGATATCTTCGCGTCGAGGAGGCATCCGCGCGTTGCGGAGGGTACGGCACTTGCCTGCCTGGAGAAGCTGACAGACTCGAAGGGCCTATTTTTAGAGTAGGACGGATCGAAATAGTATATTTCTTCGCGCTTTGGTCACGGGATGAGCGCGGCTTCTGAATCTTCGAGCGATCGATGTGTCGCGTTCGCGTCTTGACCTCGACGTCCATCTTGTCCACTCACACAGGTCGAGCTCATCTCGCGAGCGCTCGCCAGTCTTTTCGCATTCGGCGTCTTGTTGCCCATCAAGCGCGTTGTACCCTTCGCTTCCACCTTTCGTATGTCCTTTTTTCTCTTATGTCGATGCGACTGTCTGACGCGCTGCCAGACCATGTCTAAATCTTCAACGTCAATCGAAGAGGTTTTGAACAGCGCCCGCGCCGTTGCCAACAAACAGATTCATCGGACCGTCTACGCCCCCGACAGTGAGGCGGCATTCGCCGTCGCAGAGAGGGCGCATGCGCTCCGTCAGCTCGAACAGCAGATTGACGACGCCGCGCGCGAGACCTTTGGCGAGCGGATCCAAGAGCAGCTCGTTCTGCACGATGCACTTCTCGCGCCATGGCGCCGCCTTCCCTTGGAGCTGCTTTCCGCCATCTTTCTCCTCGCCGTCCCGGACGGATGGGAAGACATGTACGCGGGAAAGAGGATTCGGAAGCTGCGCTTCATCCGTGTCTGCTATCAATGGCGTCGGATCGCCCGCTCGATCCCGCACTTATGGTCGACTCTCCGGTTTGATAATTTTTACAGTCCTCTCCCAAACCACCTCACCGCTCTGAAGGACGAGCTCGAGAAGACTGCTCAGGCGCCGCTGAAGGTGACGATCAGGTTGGACTGGTGTACCACCTTGGGCCGGGTCGTGGGGTGGAGCGACGAAGCTTGGGCGCTTTTCTGCCCCGAGTCGCACCGATTCACGAAGCTATGGCTCAAGGACATACCACTCGACGCTTACGACATGCTAATGGGTCGCGATTTCCCCTTGCTAGAGGACCTCACTATCCGCTGTGAGGACCAGTGGTGCGGGCCTTCTGCCGGTCTCTACGATCTGCCTCTGCGGCCCTTCCTGCGAGCCCCGAGGGTGTCGCACCTTCGCATCAGCCACGCAGGGCCCATCCGGCCTCTCATACTACCACGAGCCTGGAAACTCACCAGGCTCAGCGTACGCGCCACGAACACTAGCCTCACCCTGTGCCTGCAAGTTGCCATGACCTGCACCGCAACTTTGCTATCGCTGCACGTCGCCGGTGAGGAACGTTTTGGAGCTCATCTGGGGGAGCTGCCGAGGGGATGGGGATCTCCCAGGTATTTCCCCCTTCTCGAGGAGCTATACCTTGGAGATGACGCCAACCTCCTGTCTCGACATGTCCTCGTTCCCAATCTTCGCATTTTGCGCTTGACCGCCGATCCTTTCGGTGCACCAAAGCCCGAAGAGTCGCTGCAGCATATACTTGGTAGCTCCTCAGGCTGCCCATCCTTGATCGATCTATCGCTCAAGTGCTACCAGTCCGTGTCCGTCTCTCACCTCATGACTCTCCTCCGGCAGCTACGGCCTCTCCAGCGGCTATCTTTGAGCGACGACGAGTATATATATGATCTATCGCAAAGTGCTGTCTCGCTGGAACTCATCCATGAACTTGCTCGGGACGACGACAATCCCAGCTCCCTGACATTCCTGCCCAACCTCGTCTACATCAAGCTCGAATACGGTCATCTCGATCCCTCAATCCACGTCAGCGTGGAGCGCATCTACACCTCGAGGCAAGGTGTCAGAGCGGTGGACGGTGTTCCGCTTGCCTCGCTAAGGCAGTTGTCCACGGGCGGTGGTATGCATCGAAGCTGGCCTGACGTTGGCGTTGTATCAAGGGACTATTCAGACGAGGAGGATGGGAATAGGGAGCGGGGGGACGGAGAGGAGCAGGAGTACGATCAGTAAAGACGCAGGCCTGCGGTTCAGACGTATCAAAGGCGCGCCAGCTACTATTGGTGATAATACTTTTCGTTTAGCGTTGTCCTTGCAAGATCTCGCGTAGACACGGTGAATAATGCTATGGAAGCTGATCATGGCGGGGACTGTGCAGAGAAAGCGTAGGGAGGAGTGCGCTTGACCGGAAGCTGGGAACAATAACCGCGTCATTTGCCTTCGTTTGAAGCCCATTGTTTCCTTCCACGATCACCGTCGCAGGACTCAAGACGCTGTTCACTCCTTTCTTTCTCGTCTCAAAGGTACCCGAAGGACAACGAGGCAGGTGCGTGTCATACCCTGCGCTGCGCTCGCGAGGCCTGAGCCCTGCCCTACAGCAAGCCACTGGTATGCCGGCGGACGTAGAAGAGCTCCTCAAGCAGACGAGCGCAGCAGGCAGCGTCAACCACCAGCGCGCCGGATATGTCCCTACTTCCCGTGACGCCCTCGTCCTCAACACTCAGCGGCGCTTGCTGGACGACGCGGACGGACACCTGACTGCCGAGATCGCCAGACTTGCGGAGCTGAGGGACCGTATCCGCAAACAA
>JAMQCK010001156.1:0-11374 GCA_024196135.1 Pleurotus ostreatus/Saccharomyces cerevisiae fusant | reverse complement strand
TCTTGGCTGCATCATTGTCGCTCGCAGGGGGAAAAATAAAGAAGTGGTCGTCGTCTATGCCACAGATTCCGGCCGTTGTCCGATGGAAGGACATCCCACAGACATATCCGCTGCGCCGAAGCCATTGCTCGTATCCGAAGCCTCAAAGAGATTAAGCCACCGTTAACCTTTCTTCCAGCTATGAAGCCCGTCTCTTCGACGGCCAGATAGCCTGCGGCGGATAAGGGCCAGGGGCGCAGCAAAGAGACGAGCAAGCCGACATTCGCGAAGCACGGCAGGCGGGGGCAGAGCTGGCATAGAACCTCCGGACGTCATGGCAGCTACACGCTCCGAAAGCCTCGTTGGAGGCCCACTTTGCGGCCGAAGACATAGTTATACGCCCTCACACGACCCCGTCGCATCGTTTCACCCGCACTGCCGTACCTTCCTCGCACATCCCCCACCTCCAGCGAGCCGGATTGACAGAATTCGCGCCCCGGACACAGAGCGCATCGTATTCTGATCGTACAGCGCCCCGCGACCGGATGGACAGAAGTCGTTCCCCACGCTGGCAGACCCCGCTGTTGAGCGAGTAAAGCCCGCGTTCCCCACACCGAAGGGGCGTGTTCGACGCGGGGAGGCCGCTCAGCAGATGCGGGGACACGAAGCGAAGGCGTACAGCACCTCGGGGCGAAGGGAAGGTGTTCGTCGGAGGTTCAAAGCGAAGGAGGACAGCAAGCTGGGGAACGCTTCGTGTCCCCGCGTCGAAGGCGAGCAGCGAAGACGAGAAATGTGGCACGCCCCGCAGGCGGGGAAATGAGAACGCTTCCTGGTGCGGAGTACCGCGGGAGGGGGTAATAGAGGGCACCAGTGAATTTTCCATCCGGCCTTGGTCGGACGACCGACGAGACACAGCTGCTATGGCGAATGGCGAGGAGGGTAACAGCGGCGGAGATACCTACCAGATGTCCAAAATGAACATGTGGGTGCCACCCACGGAACATGCCGAACTGGACCCACAACTGCCACGAGCTTCATCTTGGACATGGCAGCAGGCAACGCATCGCAGCCTCTTTCTATCGTCTTCTCGGGCGCTCGCATGAAGCAAAAGCATCTTTACAGCCGTGATAAGCAAGGTGGTACATAAATGACAGAAAAGTTACCAGACAGCATTCCTAGTCCTACCGAGTCCCCCTCGGGTATCCCTCCATGCATCTATTTGAGTCCACTATTCAGGCGACGGTGTTCAGACCGCAGGATGCAGTCATCTCGCATGCCTACATCACGTCTCCATCGCGACCATGATTACGCCTTCAGCGTCGCATCGATGAACGCCTCCGCAAGTTCGCCAACGAGCGATGGGCCGATGGCGCTCGAGGAGCCGAGACCTTCAAGGACGGTAAGCTTCACTTGCTCGCCTGAAACATCTACATAATGACGCTCACCATACACAGCAACCATCGTGCCCTTACCCGAGGGGCTCACGCCAGCCTCGCGAACCGAGTCTTTCAAGTCCTCGATGAAGACGTCTTGGTTGGGAACCGTCAAACGCTGTCATGCTGGCGTCAGCGAAACAAAGAAAGAAGCGTAAGCGCATCGAACGCACCGTCACCGCCAAATGAACGCCCTTTCCACCGGGCGCACCGTCGTTGATGGCGTTCAGGTGCCAGCCTCGACGGCTCATGGCGTCACCGACCTCGAAGATCTCAAGCTGAATGCATAAGTCGTCAGTCCGCATCTGAGCAGAGGGTTAATATATTGTGGCACCGACCTTCTTGTCGTCCTTCGCCGCAAAAGCGACAACTGACGCTGGAGGTGCGCCCATAATGTGCAAGTCCGGAATCTCGTCCTCGATGCGCCGTGCGATATAGCGCGTGCAGGTGACGATGTCACGGCACGACTTGAGGTAGCCCCTGCATACGATATCGAGTCAGCAAGCGCACTTCTATGCGCAAAGAGACGCAGTTACGCACTCGTAGCCAATATGCTGCATGGCAGCCCAAGTTCCAGCAATCAGCGCACCAGGACGCGAGCCCGACAGGCTCGGCGAGGCGTAGACGCCGCCAGACCATGTCGTGTTAACATAGTACTGGAATCGGCGAAGGCTGGCGTCCTTATACATGATGACGGATGTGCCCTTCGGCGCGAAGCCATACTGCAGGGATAGTTCGTCAGTACCTGCCTCCGGCATTGACGCAGTCAAGCAGAGGAGGACTGCTGTTGACTAACCTTGTGCGTATCACAGCTGATACTCGTCACGCCTTCGACACGGAAGTCGAAGGGCAGCAGCTTGAAGTGCTCATCGTCTGCGAGACCTGCGGGCTCGATGAAGGGCACAATGAACGAGCCCAAGCAGCAGTCGACGTGCAGCCCGGTGCCGTACTTCTTGGCGAGCTGGCCGAGGGCGACAATGTCGTCTTGGTTGCCGTCGGGGAAATTGATGGTAGAGCCGACGAGCTATGTAAAGATTATGTTTAGTGACTTGGTATGTCCAGCGAGGTGCGGATACTCACAAGGATGGTGTTCGAGTTGCTATAGATTGATTCATGAGATGACAAATGAAGCGGGGTACGAGCTGCTCACATTGCTCTCCGTACACGCTTGATGTTGACTCGCCGTGTCACCGGGTCTACCGGGATGGTATGCACCTTGATGCCCATATAGGCCGCTCCCTTGTCAAAGGCAGCATGCGCGCTCGAGGGGATGACCCTTTGGGGCACGTTAGTATACCAACGTCCTGACAGGCCCACACATGTAGAGGGCATACACACATCTCAGGCTCCGTAATCCCCTTTGTGGCGCGCGCCCAATCACGGTACGTCTTGACAGCCATAACAATGGATTCGGTGCCTCCGCTAGTCATAGTACCTGCGCCGGTCGGATTGTTGTACATGCGCAGGACCATGGAGACGATCTCAGCCTCCATCTTGCGGACCGCAGGGAAGGCATCCGGATGAAGGGGGTTCGAGACAAGGTAACGAGTGTACGCCGATGCGATAAGTTTGGAAAGCTCCTCGCCCCCATCTGGAGGTAGTGTTAGCGTGGAGTTCTGGGAATCATGTGCAAAGTGAGATAACGAGAGGGAGACACGCACGGTAGACAGCGCCCGAGATTTTGCCCTTGGACCAATCCGTGTGCGACAGTCCCTCCTTATCCATCTTGTCCATTTCTGCAAAGACATCCTCTGCAGAAAGTCCGGTAGATGGTAGCGTCAAGTGCCGGGTAACATCAGGACCCTTCGGGACGAGCTTGTTCTCGATGTCAAGCTTCGCCTTGTCCATCTCGGTTCGGACCTTCTTCTGCATGGAGGGGAGGCGGAGGGCGAGTTGGAGGGCACGCTAAAACACGAATTGTTGAGTTCATCAGAGATTCGGAGTACCGAGAGTGAGCGCACCTGCTGCATCGCCGCGTACACCTCGTACACCGAGCCAGTCAGACCGCGAGCGAGTACATGGCGCTTGAGTTTAAGGAGCTGGCGCGCGACGATGTAGACGCATACGACGTTCTTGAGCACGTCAAAGTACTGCTTCCAGGCGATCTCAGACGGCATCCTCGCTGCTGTCCTCCCTGAGGGCGCCGCTGACCTATGTGGTGGTGGTTAAGGTGGAAGCCGAGAGCGGATCCGTGGGCGCGTACCGGGTACGTCAGGACCGATCACCGACGGGCCGCGGTCCGGCTGGATTGTCGCGCGTGTCGGGCCGCCATGCCGAGTAGGACTTGCCCTCGACGATCGCCACCATGCAGAGTATGCGGATGGTGAGATCGGCGTCCAGAAATACATCATTGTACTCACGAATCTCTAGCTTGACAAGCAGGATGAGAATGAGGAGGCTGAGGAAGTGACATGGGGTGCGTACCAGCCCAGGCCAATCTGACGCGTCCGGGTCCACGATCGCCTCAAGTGCGACCCGTCCCCTGCGCGATTGTTGGGAATGTCAGCTCACTGACGCGACTTACAGAGGACCAGCAACGGATAAACTCGTTCTCGAAGCTGAACACGCGCGTACGGGACTTGAATGAGAAGTTGAAGGAGCTGAAGGTGTGTTGCAGGTTTATATTGGCCTCGTATTCATCTAATGGTCCTTTTCTTGCCAGGTTGAGAAGGAAGCGCTAGAAGATCTCTCAACTGAGCTTGAACTTGCTGATGAAGACGAGCCTGTGCTGTGAGTACCTGACATCAGTCTGCATCCCCCATCGTTCCCCGCCGCGTCACGCATGCTTCCATCTCGCATTATGGGGCCCATGCCGACTGTCCGACATACTTGGCATCGATACTAAACGCATACGTACCCAATATCCCGGTCAAGAAACCCATCGCACCGTCGCTGACACCGTATCCAGCTACAAGGTCGGCGAAACCTTCCTCCACCTTCCCCTCCCTCGCGCACAAAAACGGCTTGCACGCGACCAGGCGGACGTCGAGAAGCGTTTAGCAGCCGCGGCTGATAGCGTTGACGACTGTGAGAGGCAGATGAAAGAGCTGAAGGTAGTCCTATACGCAAAGTTTGGGAAGGCGATCAATCTGGATGAGTAGGTCAGGCGATCAAGAGGATGGTATGTGAACGTTGTATCTCATGCCTTCGACGCTGACTTACTACCCAGACAAACGCTTTACCTTGGATCTATTCACCAACTGTACTAGTATACACCACCACGTCCACTATACCATGCGTGCTTGCGATGCACCATACACCTACTGCATCGGTGATAATCGTTGTGACGATGCTACTGAAGTTCGAGCGCAAGGTAGGCAACAAACAAAATGGATTCATGCAAAAGGAAAGGTACGATAGTTGTGATACAAGGGTCAAAGTATGTGATACAATGCGAAATAGATAGCAGACAGCACTGAACAAGGAGTTCTTTCACATATGGGTTTGCAGGTGTTGGCCAGAAAGCAGCGCGAGACGATTTACTCATCCTTCTCGTCCGCGTTCTTCATGATCCAAGGCTCCTTGGACACGAACTGCTCAGACGGCACGCCAAGCTCGAAGAGGCGCGAGACGACATTGGCGAAGCTGGGAGCTCGTCAGCGTCGACGACTCGATGCAGAGGTTAGGACATACTCCTTAAAGAACAAGTCCTGGTCATCCGCGTACTGCTTCGCGTACTTCTTAAAGCTCTTGTCCTGCACGAGAACGTAGTCCGTCCTATTGACCCAGGTAAGCGACAGTTCGAGCTTTAAGCAAGCAAAAGCGAAGACTCACGGAAGCATCATAAGCGAGCGAGTAGACTTGTCCTGGAGCTGCTTGGGGCCGTCCCACTTCCTCCAGACCCAGGTCTCGTCGAAGAGAAGACGGAAGTAGTCGTTGGTCAGGGTGATGGGCGAGAAAGTCCAGGGACCCTCGAAGCCGGACCTGTGTAAAACGTGTGAGTATGCGAGGGAGTGAATCACGACAATGTTCAACTGACCTGTCACGGTGGCAGCGGCCAAGCGCGTGAGCACCCGAGAGCGCGACAATCTCCTGGTCGTTGAAGCTAGGAGGAAATGTGAGTAGTCATCCTAGACGTCTAGCACATTGAGGCGTACCCCATGCGATAGAAGATCTGGTCGCTCGGTCAGTCAAGCACTCATTATACATGCAAGTGGACTTACGTTGCGAAGGTGGTCAGCTCCCTGGGAGGCATCCGGGAGACGGCCATCAGGGGTCGCCTTCTCAGCCGTGCCATCGACGCGACCAGGCCTCCAGGGGATCTTCGGGCCGCCCATTTCCTTCCCGAGATGTCAGACGGCCATACCTCATACCGAGGCTGTTGTGAACTCACCTGAACCGCAGCGACACCGCCGAGCGTCCAGAGATCACCATAGCTGATCCACGGGAATTCCTGCTTGATCTTTTCCATGAGCTCGCGCGCGACGTGAAGTCCTGCGTTCGCCCCGTGAAGAGCCTCAGGCTCGAAGCGCATGGTGGCATAGTTGCTGCCGCCCGTGTTCGTGTCCTTATCGTAGGTCCCCGAGGAGTGCCAAGCGAGACGAAGAATAACGGGGCCGTACGAGCCGTCTTTTCGGAAGTTCAGTCAAAACATGTGCTGTGTAACTGGCACAAGGGGGATCTCACCGTCGTAGTCCTCCGCCTCGTCAAGGAGCTCAGCAATTCGGTTATAGACCTGCAGATATATCTGAGCATCCTATACGTGGGAACGAATGCGACAACGCACCTTCTGGTAATCCTCCTTCGAGGGGACAAAGTTGGTCGCAACCTTAGCAGCCTGCGCCCCCGACTTAGCCGCCGTCAACGGATTCATGCCCTGGGAATAGTAGTAGAAACCGATCCCAGCCAGCAGGGCACCGCCAGCAATCCCCGCATAAAGCCCGGTGTTGGACTTGGGAGGCTTGGGCGCCTCCGTCGAGTTGAAGCGCCTGAACGACGCTCTGAAAGTAGGGGCCGCATTCCGCGTCGAGGGGCGCGCGATCTGGCGAGACGCAGCGCGGAGGGGCTGGCGGAGGCGCGCAAAAGCCTGTGACATGGTGGTGAGGGGAGGAAGAGGGGCGGACGTGCGAATGTGTATGAGATGCGAACCTTCTGACCTGGGCTGGTTTATATGCAGGGCGCGCTACCCCGCATTCTCGGTCGCCTTACCTCATCCGCGCGGCCGGACGGCGATGCCGGGCCAATCAGAGCGCGTCTTTTGCGCACGCACGAGGAACACTGAATAAGTCTCAAGTTCAACTCAGCACCGCACGTGATGCTTTTTTGGCCGCGTAAGTACGCGTTCGCTTGCAAACATAGCTGCGCTGGAATATTTTAGCCGTATAACTCTAAAGGGCCGTTTCACGGCAGGGCCCGCTACCACTCACCTTCCAGCTTATCGATTTATCCAATGGAATCAGGCGATCTCAGGGCGAATTACTTGAGAGCGACTCGCAAGGTCTCATCGGGCGGGCCCGCCTAGCGAAGCCTTGTACTTAGCCGCCACACAGCGTATGATGGGTCCCGACGCCCTCCAGCGCCATTAATTTTCTGCCCTCGTCGCATCTCCAGCGCGCTTTTCTGCGAAACCGCCCTCGGAAAGTGGCCGACTCCAATTCCGTGTGATGATTTTGCTCAAGTTTATGTGAACCATCCGAGAGACTCGTGCAACGAGACAGAAATGAGCATCGACATGCAGGCGAGATGTAATGTGACAAAGCCACGAAGCTTCTGAGAGCGTCGAGCAGCAGCGAAGTCAGACAAGAAGGGGATTCGAGGTTGATTCTCTGCGTACCCGCGAGAGGACAGCACGGCGAAGCGCAGGTGAATGAAAGAGTCAAGAATGCGCTCGGTCGACGCCGAGGAACCCAGACCACAGAAGGCCCGGTCATGTGCCGGCACGTGAGGGGTTACCAAAGTTCGCGAGACGGGGCATTTGCGATTTTGCGCTTCATCCCTAAGACCCACTACCATAAATGGTAGCGGGAATCATCCTGACAACCGCCTGTTGTCTCCCCTGAAAAGAACTTCAAGGCGACCTCCATGGCATCCTTGACGGTTCTGAGGTTTGAGCAATCGTCAAAGGTAAGTACAAGCAATTGTATACTAGCTCGGAGGAAGTTCAGGGCCCGGTAGGTCTGACTATGCCCGTTTTCTGCCGTACAAGGACAATTGAACGCCAGACATCACTTTCGGCAGGATACGCGCGAAGAAGCGCACAGGACGCAGCCGTTATGACCACGAAACATGCAAATACGCCTTCAACACGCTCCTAGGATGTCAGATCGCGACACTCTCGAGTCACCCGATTTTTTTTGCGGCGTTTGCAACCAGTGTTCACTGGAGGAGGATAAACGTCCTGACAAAGTCGCGTCCTTGTTCGCTTTGTCACATCTGTCACCAACCGCGATCACATGATGTGTCACGTTTAAAGGTTGATCGCTTGTTCGGCACGAGGAGCCCTCGTTGTCGCTGCCATCTGCTGTTTCTTCTTGGTTTGCACCTCGCGCAACCTCGCTGTAGCATCATCATTTTCTAACGACCCGCTTCATGTCGAACCCAAAGACGCCCAGCCATCGCCGAGGGCGGTCGGACGCGAAGACGCCGCTGACGCCTTCGCTGGCGAACGGCATGAACAACATATCCCTGAATCCATCGCCGACCAAGAAGACCAGGGCGCAGTCGCACTCGAAGACTCGCGCTGGCACGAATCCCTTCGACACGACCAACCCTTTTCTTGTACCACCCACCACATCGCGATCTCGCCCGCCCTCCCGTCCGCCTTCGCCCATCAAGCGCATCGCATCTGGTGCCGGCGCGCTGAATGACAATCTTCAGTCGCAGGCCAGCAGTGGTGTAATCCGCAAAGGTGGCTTCGAGAGCAAGTTGGATGTCATCACGCGAGACATCGTCCCGCCGCCTCAGCAGCCCAAAGAGAAACCTGATAAGCGATCGCGTTCGACGCCTGCCACCGTGCGTTTCTTGGTTTGCATGAATGCTTCAGGCTAACATGTACCTCAGAATCGCTCTGCCGACACCAGGGATCGCTATATCACGACCACAGTTAACGACAGCGCTGATGAAGTGGCGGCTACTCTCGAGCAGATGCACCTCGACGCGAAGTCGGCCTCACCTGGGCATACGGCCCGCCTCGCTGTAGCTACTGGTGTGCCCATCAACAAGCGTATCCTCGGCTACGCAGAGCCGCCTCCCATGGCCTCATCGAACAACATTCTCGCGCAGCAGATCGACGTCGCCCGGCCTTTGTACGCCCGCCCGCCTACTACCAACTCCTCCGGCGGCCTGTCGACGAAGGCTAGGAAGATATCGAATCAGCCGGAGCGTATACTCGACGCGCCTGGTCTGGTCGACGACTTCTACCTGAACTTGGTCGACTGGTCGTGCAACAACACGGTGGCTATTGCTCTGGACAACTGCACGTACCTCTGGAATGCCGATACGGCCGCTGTCGTGCAGCTGGGCGAGGCGCCAGAGGACTCGCACATCTGCAGCGTGTCGTTCTCCCAAGACGGCATGTTCCTTGGTGTGGGGTGCGGGACCGGAGACGTCGAGCTTTGGGATGTCGAGACGGGCCAGAAGCTCCGCACGATGGCCGGACACCAGGAGCAGGTCGCCAGCCTGTCGTGGAATCAGCACATCTTATCCTCCGGTTGCGGGGATGGGAGCATCTGGCATCACGACGTTCGCATCGGTCGGCACAAGGTCATGGAGCTATTAGGTCACAATGGCGAAGTCTGCGGCCTGACCTGGCGTGGAGATGGAGAGCTGCTCGCTAGCGGTGGTAACGACAACGTTGTGAACATCTGGGATGGTCGTGTTGGCGAAGTGCGGCCCGGCGCTCGCGGCAACGCGAAGTGGACGAAGCGGAACCATACGGCGGCGGTGAAGGTACGTTGAATGGTAATCCTTGAAATCGAAGTATTCATTAGCCTTGCAGGCGCTTGCTTGGTGCCCATGGCAAAACACTCTCCTTGCCTCCGGTGGTGGGTCCAACGACGGGTCGATCAATATCTGGAACAGCACGACCGGCGCTCGCGTGCATACCTTGAAGACGCCCGCCCAGGTGGCGAACCTCATCTGGTCGCCGCACAAGAAGGAGATTCTCTCTACTCACGGCTACCCGACCAACGCGATCATGGTGCACGCCTACCCGAGCATGTCCCTCGTCGCCGACATCCGCGACGCGCATGACGGCCGTGTTTTGTACGCGACCTGCTCGCCCGCGGGTGACATGGTTTGCACGGCCAGCTCCGGTGATGAGGACCTTCGCTTCTGGCGTATCTGGGACGTGCCCAAGGAGGGCAAGAAGAAGGTGAAGGACCACGACGAGACGGGTGGCGGGATACGCGGGAGACTTGGGTCCACGAACGCGGACATCATGACCCTCCGCTAATTCCCTGGACTTTGTATTTCTGCGCTTTCGACTTGCTTTGACTATCTTTCTTTGTTGCATGTAGGCAATACACGATGTGGATGGTGGCTCGGCAGTGCGAGAAAGGTGTGAGCAGGATGCATGAAGTGACTTCCTTGGCTTGACGCACACACGTTGGCTGTGATACGCGGGTGGCTGTGCTATCTCACTGACTCTTCCTGAACTGTCACAATGAACGCTTTATAAAGCGCTCGTACCTCCCTTTCAGGACCTCATCGCGCTGCACGCCTTTCAGAGCACTACCATGATAACTCGAATATCGCGCCCTGTCTAAACATCCTTCGAAAAGCACCAGAAAACCCATCCTTACTTCCAGTCCCACCTGCCCCGCATGTTCGGAGAGTCCGACTCAGAGTCTCCCCGTGTACCCAGCCCTTGGGACTCGCTCCTGTCGACGCCGGCCTCCGCGTCCCCCTCCCCGCTCTCGAAAAGCCCGAGCCCGATCACCGTCAGCGCGGTCCCCAAGCTCGTCCCCGAATCCGATGACGGCAACGTCGAGTACAAGCTGCAGCTGCTTTCTCCCTCCCCCGCCCGCTTCGCTCGCCTTGTCACGCAAATGAAGTGGAGGCTTCTGGAGGGGGGCGGCCAGGCGTACTACGAGCTCGGCGTCGCGGACTCGGGTGCGCTCATTGGACTTCCCCGCAACGAGCTCGAGCAGTCGCTGGAGACGCTCGAGATGATGGCCGGGGAGATCGGCGCGAGCGTCATCATCGTTAAAGAGGTCGAGGTCCCCCCTGCCATGGCGCTCCTTCTCGAGAACGACAGGGTGCACCACCGTCGTCGACGAAGGCGCGAACAGAACGGTGGTAGCGGGGACGAGTCCGCGTCCACCCTGACTGCGACGGAGACGGAGCAGGAGACTACCACGGAGCCCGAGACGGAGACCGACGCGGAGGACTTATCCGCTACTGTCATGCTGCAGCGCCCGGACGACAGCGACAATGAGCTCGGCATGTTCTCCATGGACCCAGAGCCCGATAATATGGACCCTTACCTCACCCACACACCCATCGACCTTGAGATTGCATCTGTCTACAAGCCTCGCCCTATGCGCACACGTGCGTCGCCCCCCGTCCCTCTGCGTGCGGGAAAGACGAAGCGGGGGAAGAAGAACAGCAACAAGAAGTTCGGAAGCGACCTCGTGTCCTCGGCGCCGGCTCAGAAAGGCCAGCAGCAGGACAACAAAGGCAGTCGCTTCCAGCGTAATCCAGACAAGGCGCTGCATAGGAAACAGGCGCGCGACAGACGACGTGAGGAGCGGCGTCGGGCGCTCATGGTCTACGCGACGGGGCAGGAGGTGCCCTCGCAGGAGCACGGCTCCCAAGAGGCAAACGCTCCGGGCCTGGATCAGGCTGAGGAGGCTCTCCTTCCACAACTCGAGGGCCTGCATGTCGGACTGGACGATCCGATGGTCGTTTCGTCTGCGGCCGACATCGATGTGCCCGCCCTCCAGCTTGGGGACGAGCCTGTCGAAGTTGCGGCAGAGGACGACGACGATGATGTCTTCCCGGCGCCGCGCTTCCCCTCGTCC
>JAMQCK010001154.1:0-11389 GCA_024196135.1 Pleurotus ostreatus/Saccharomyces cerevisiae fusant | reverse complement strand
CTGGGGCCTTTAAGTTTCTGATCAGCGAAGCCAAACTCTGAGGTGAGTTGGGGTTGATAGTCTCCTTTCTCGACGTTGAAGCCTTTGCATGTTCCTCTAGGGTGGCAAGGGCCTTTTGTTCGTCCTTGTTCAGCGGAGTCGTTCCTCCGAAACCGAAGGCTGCGAGGCCGGTTGGCGCGCCCTCGAGACCCTCCGGTTGGGCCATTAAGGTGTAGTAATATAAGCAGAGTTTTTTAGAGAAGAGAAGAGAGGGGGAAAGTGAGTGCGACGGGCCCGCAGGCGCGTCTTCTTGCTGAGGTCGCCGGTGCTTGTGTGGATGATGGCCGTCCCTACCCTTGCCTATGTCGAGGCAGACACTCACTCAATCTTGCCAGGCGCTATCGTTGCGACATCAAGTTCAACCTCGACCCGCTGGGGAGGAAGACGAGGTTGGAAAAGATCCTAGTGCTACTCGTCGAGTCGGGATTTATATATTGCTTCCTTTGGGTAAGCGGCTTCGAGTCACACCCTCCCGATAGCCTTGATTATACGCGTACCCTTCACTTTGTGGAGCTCTCACCTTAACCCTTTCTTCTTATACTCCTGCAATTCCTTACGAGTCGGCGTACATTCTTTGAACTCCTGCTCAACACGATCCCAGGCCTTCGCCCTCGCCGTCCAATACCTCGGCGGCGATGGGGCCTTCTTCGCGCTCTATAGCATTGTCGGCCGGGCGTACCACAGTATCTCGGTGAGTACATGGCGTCCACCTTCGCGGACACTATCATGGGCGAAGTCTAACCACAATGCTTCATAAAGGGCATCTACCCGACCATCATCATCCTCGCCGTGGCGATGCAGCGGTCGGAGGAGTCGCTGTTCACGGCGCGGCAGGACGCGTCGGAGCCAATTCAGTCTTTGCGTTTCGAGAGCTCAACAGGGCGCTTCGAGAGCTCGACGACGAGCACGGGCGCGGGCGCAACTACGACTCTGAGCATGCCGACGCACAGTGAGGTCGTAGTCGATGGCGCGGAGTTCCGAAGTACAGGCTCAACGCCAAGTCAGTATATTGGCACGGCGTCCAGTGAGCGTCTCGAGGACGACGGCAGCTCCACGAGGTGAGAACGAGGAGGGGATATATAACGAAGAATCTACGTGTAAATTATAGCCTTCGCAACGTACTTATTTATCAACTGTGTACTGCCACAAATCGCCTGAACCGAAGGAACCTTAGCTCAAGTCACGACGATATGGTGTTGAGAGATTCCATCTTGAAGACCGTCATTGTCAAGAGCTTGCGGCACCTCTCGCTGAAGCTCGTCCTCCGCAGAGTTCGAGGCAAACTTGAGCGAATGCGGACTGAAAAGCACGGATTGCATCTCCTCGCGTTGCATGATGATCGTGAGGACGACCGCGGTCGGATATATGCCCTATGGTCGAAGTACCAATTAGCATGCGGTGTTGTACACAGCTAGGTAGATACGCACCGAGAGGCAGGGGTAGGCTTGCCCGACGATACCATACGTGGAGATCGTGACGTCCCCTCCGTTGAGAACTTGGATAACGAGGCCGGCGACCTGAGTAGGCGAGGCGAGCCCTTTAAAAGTGGTCTCGCTCGGGGAGAGATGCCTAACGCACCCAAACAAGGCAATACGCGAAGCCCGATTCCATAAGAAGAACGAAAACCTTCTCCACCCTCGTCCGCTGCGTCAAGGGACCAAGATACCTTCTGATATTGTGCTGGTAATTCCTATATTAAATCCTCTACCGTAGAGTTCTTGCACCCAATACCAGCATGACTGAAGCCACGCACCAGAATCGGACGCCCACGAGGAAGGTTGTGGCGAGGTTTGTGACGAGTACGGGGACAGTCTTCACGAGCGTTTCCGCTGCAGGAGGAGCGAGTCCGCTTTTCTTGCCGTACCGTATGACCAGTATACAGTCGATGATGACGCCCACTACAAGCGCGAATAAGTGAGCAAGAGTGCGAGGCAAGAAAGGGAGGGGCGCACATAAGCTTGCACTCAGACATGACGCAAGGATGAACCTCGCGAGCCGGTTATTGGGCCATAGTACCCAAGCCCGATGCACGACGACGATATCGCTGGCAAAATACTGTCTTCGGGAAATCAGCGAACATCCATTGAATCTCAGCGCCTCCGCGCGTATGAGTCGGACAAGACGCACGTTAACACGATAGAAAACCGAGAGCACTATGCTCAGGCTGATGGTCCCAGCGACCCGCTTTTGGCGCTGTAAGGGCGTGGACGAGTTGTCAATTAAGAACTGATTCTCGCGGAAGACGATGGCGAGCACGGCAGAGAGTGTGGACAAAAGAAACAGGAGCATGACAGTGATCACCGCAGGTCCCAGCTTTCGCGTGCGGCGTCTATAAGTTACGAAGTGTCAGCAGAGGATCGCGTTGGGATTACGGTAACGCACGCGTATACACAGGCAAGAGGTACGAATAAGGCAGCCTGTACGCCTGGACGAGTTTTGAGTAGATGAACACGGTCTTGGACGGCTCGAAGTCGTGGGACGCACCGTAGAAAGCAAGTTCCAGGCCGACCTGCAGCATGAATGCCTTGTATTTGAGTAAGTCGTCCAGGGAACTCGGTGAGAGCCGCGCTTGTGTAGGAAGCCCAAGCATGATAGCTTGTTGCGCTGTCGGTGGGCAGAGAAGGTAGAAATCAGGACGTCTTCGCCGTTGTATATATGAGCACTATGCACAGGTTACGGGGGCCTTCCGGCGCCTATTTCAGAGATGTCGTCAGTCGGTGAACGCGCGCTGGCTAGCGAGACATAGAGACGACGTCCGAGGAAAGATACACATGATATCCAGTGAATGGAAGAAGCCTCGGTAACATACGGCTGTAGACTGGCAGTGGGCTCGAGACATCTTCTTCGAAGTCGGAGAGAGGTTACAATCCTTCTATGCATTGAACCCGACTTGGAATTCGTTTTTTTGCTTCCCGCCAGTACTGTGTCCTTCGCCTCCGGCGCGATATGTAGGAAGGGTAAGAAGGACGGCGCTATGCAGTTACAGTAGTAGAGCAAGGAGCGCAGACGGTTATCTCGGGCGGTGAGGACTCGGGTGCTCGTGTACCGCTGGTGCGCGCATCTTCGAAGTGACACGCCGCCGCACAATCAAGGACAAGTGCTTCGGACAGCGAAAACATTGAAAAAGAAAGCGCTCTCGATGGTTGCGCCGAGAAGTGTGTATTATACACAGCGACGCCAACCGATGCGAGTGTTGAGCGCAGAGGAGAGCCCCGTCGTGGCGGTCGGGAAGGAGTGATGGAATCAAATGTGATAAACAGGCAACTCTCTCCTCGCGCTCATCTCTGCAAATGTCAGCCGTCGATGACCCCGATGTTGACTGGAGGTCGCTGTTCATGGAAGGCCCAGAGCTCCGTGACGCCCTCGAAGATGACTCCTCCGATTCAGCCTCAGATCCTGATGAAGATCTGCCCTCGCGCGCACAGTCAAATCTCGAGCCGTCGGGGGACATAGCAGGCGATCAGGCGGTCAACGATGGTGCTCAGGTCCTGGAGAGCGTCTTGGCGACGCTGCAGTTCATGAAGAGCTGTGGACTGAGACTCTCCGACTTCCTAGACGCGATACTATGGGGCAACGAGGCATGCATTCACGACGACATTGTCCGTGGCTCGCGCACTCAGTTGACGAGAAGCCCGCTTCTCCCGCGCATTCTCCGCCGCCTCTATCATCCTCCACGCATCAGTCATGGCACGAGGCCTTACGGCGCAACAAGCGCGATGCGCGAGGTCGCGTGCGAGATCGTGGAAGAGGAGATGGAACGCGAGATGAGGTCCTTGTCATTGGTTCTCTACTCGAAGGCGAACTTGGACCTTACAGACGCCGAGCTCGATTCAATCTCCTTCTCCTCGATAATCCCCCAAATCCGCAACGAAGCGCCTCTCTCTTGGCAGCTACTGTTCAACCTAAGCTGCAGTACGCAGCAAATGCATCACAATACACGCAAAAATCCAGATAAGGTGAGTCTTTCTCCCTTTTGCAGTCGCCAAGAGGCTCACCAGATGTACTAGACTGTTGCGACTGCACTCGCTATGCTGTGCTACTCGCGGAACAAGAATTGCGGCCGACTTCAAAAGGCGCTGTCAATATACCTCAAATTCAAGGGCCTTTCCGCCAAGGCATTCGATACTCTGCACGCGCTCGGGCTCGTGATGTCGCACAGGTGGACTGGAGATGCGGTCGAGAAGGTCTCGAAGGCAGCGATGGGCGAGGTCATCACATACATGCGGGGAGGAGCAGCATCGCTCATATCCTACGACAACGTAAATATCCCCTTCCGTGTCTATGCCCAGCGGGTTGACCATCAGACGACCTTCGGGTGCGGAACAGCGGGAACGTGCTATATCAAGCGTGACGCTCGTGCTCTCCCCCCGCAGAGCAATGCTTGACTTCGTGAGCAGCGTGCACAAGGTCTATCAAACCCTCTCACTAGCCTCGACATACTGCAGCTCGAGCTCGATGCAGCACCTCGTCTTGCCAAGGAGATGGCATATGAGGTCCTGCGTGTGCTTATCGACATGCCCGAGTTCGATCTGCAGACCTACGAGCACCGGAATTCCCCCCTCTTTGCGCCACCGCCTGATGCACGTACGCTTCCTCACGGTGCTGAGCACATCACGATGCAGTACATGCTGGGGACAGAGGGAATGCCAGAGGCGAGCTACGAAGACCAGGAGAAGTTGATCATGGCGTGGCTCCATCAGCTCGAGCTAGCGAAGGGGAAGGAGGGTCAGAAAGCGCTCGCGCTCGAGCAGATCATCTTCTGGGCTGGTGATCAGCTAACTGTCGAACGCCTACGCGGACTCTACACATTTCGTGCCGAGGACTTCAACTCCTTCGACCGGCTGGACTGGATGCTACCTGTCTTCGGTTTCCTACACCTCCTCATGGCCTTCGCCAATGGGCTGCACACACAATATCTTGGTTCTGGAAGTGGACGAGGCATCTCCCAAGCCATCGACGTCCTCGGTCGCAAGGGTCTCAGTCATGCGCAGACAAAGGGACCATTCTTCCACGACCTCGATGAGCTCCTTGAGCATATGCTCACCGCACATCTGCGGCTCGACTGGCTCAACATCGCCAAAGTTGATGACTTGACCGAGCTCCGCCTATACACCCCCCAGATGCTCGTTCAGCTCGCGCAGAATATCATCAAGACGTGCGCATCGACACAGGCCATGGATGCGTACTGGATCTCCAAGTCGGAGGACATGCGCGATGAGCAACGGCGGCAGACGATAATGTTTGTGCGTGACGTGTTGCAGTACAAGGTCCTGTGCCGTGCGGTCAAATTTGGGCGGGTTGGCGTCATGGAGGATATGCTCCCTACGCTTCTCTATCGCTTCTCTGGTGGCAAGAACCCCCGATATGCTATCGAGGTCTTGGAGTTGCTACAAGGCTTGCACCGAGAGTGGCCCCCTGAAGTCTGGTACACCTTTTCTCCTTTCCCGATGCACAATTGGCTTATCCATATCTCAGTGATTTTGTTCGGCAACACTGCTGGCTTGTCAACATGACTGGCCATATCGACGGTTTCCTGCCGGTAGATCAAGCCCAAGAGCATAACATCAAGAACATTAAGGTGAGGTCAGTCCGAGCATTATTTTAGGTGTATCTCAGATGGGCAAAGGTCTCGTATCACTCAGAAGGGCCAAACATCGACTGGGACTATATGAAGAAGCTACATCCAGCAATTCCAATGATCATGCGGCTCAACACGCATATGGAGAAGGAGTTTCGGACATACGCTCGAGGCCACAAGCACTCCAAGCCAAAGAAGGACCTAGATATTGCACGCCTTCAGGGATACTACATTGACTTGCACAAGTATGTGCCCGACAGGTATATTACAGATCGCGATGCGAAGGGGAAGTTGAGGAAGAGCACCAACCGCGCGAAGAATTTTTGGGCAGTGGGCTTCCGACTGATCAATTCCGGAACGCTGCTGGCGCGTTGGGTTGATAATCGGACTTTCCCCCGCCAAGAGGAGAATATCTGGGACGAGTGGTGCCCAGGTGACTCGGAGGACGAAGACAGCTTGTAAATCAGCGAGTCTACAAGTAGACAATACACTGTAGATGCCTTGTAACTTAATTCCGAGTCGGAGAATTATGCGAAGGTGTAGAAGATGAATTAAATGGTGGCGGTGGTGTAAAGGAGGGTGCTGTATAGTAGTGTGAAACTGTATTGTAGGAAGAATATGGCAAGGCGACGTAGGAGTAGAATAATTGCCCATTGGGCCCTGAGAATACTTGAGGAATATTATACCCTGACGGTGATTGGGCGAAAGAGGGCGGAAAGGACGGCAACGCGTTGGTGGGTGAATTGGGAAATGGATGTGGGTGCTCATGTAGAGGCGCCCGGGGAGTTGCCGTACCAGGCGTCGGCGCATGCGCTTGCAAAGAGGCTTGCCCGAGATCATTTCGCGGGCGCTTGGCTGGTCGGTGACTCATCGTACTTGTTGCGGCTTTGAGGGCCTTGTCGCGCGTCGCTTGCTCGGTGATTTGCGCCTCGGTCCTCCGTAGAACATCCAGGACCTCCTGCGCGAAAAGACGTGCAAGAATCCACGGTGGTTTGAGCGCATAAATGTCCTCTGCTGACCGGATGTTCTTGCGAGACGCCAACTGCTTCATGGTCTGCTCGGGCAGGATGTCTTCGCACGACATGTTCGACATACAAAAGCGCTCCGAGTTCTTGAGGTTCTGACGCCACGAGGAAAGCGCTTCTAGGTAGGGGCGCCGCTTGTCGCCACGTCGTGTAGGTCCAGTGGCCGCACGAGCCGTCATCGGACGTTTGCCATTTGTGTTCTTCTCCCTCGAAGGTGTCGTTTGCGGAGAAAGCGCGTTGTCGTCCGTGTCTGGAGCGCTAGGCTGCGGAGGGGTTGAAGGACGGGCCGGGGCCACCTGAGCAGTCGAGCGCTCACAATTATCGCAGCACGGCCCAGTAGGCGCTGAACTGTGCATCAGGGACTGCTTACAAGACGACTTTTGGTCGGGCTTACCTTGACGTTCCACTGGATTATCAAAATACTCGTCCAAGACGTCCCGACGGCAGCGCCGTGTCCCGAGGTAGAAGCGCAGCTCAGGCTGCACCGATTTGACCCATTCCTTCCCATCCCCGATCTCCTTTCCCTCGGAGAGCTCTAGCGCCGCCAATGCGACCATGCCCGCGTCGGTGTCCGACTCTGAGCTGTCGGACTCCGACCCATCGCCCATATCCTCGTCATCGTCACTGGACTCTTCGACCAAGTCGTCGACCTCGACTACGCTTTCAGCCTCTACTTCCTCCTCACCACCCGCGCCTTTCCGCCGCTTCTTTCTCTTACGCTCAAATACCGACTTCTCGTACAGAAGGTGCGCGTCGGCATGGATGTAGGGTGACCTGCCGGCACGGCCGGCGCGTTGGCCCCACACAGAGAGGCTCGAGGGAACACCGAACTGAATGACGACCTTGATGTCGGGAATGTCGGCACCCTGCAGGAGCTTCGTGTCAGTGCACAATGCAAAACAGGAAGTATCAGGAAGACCAAAACGTACCATGCCTGCAGCCTCGGTTGCGATGAGTATCTTAATCTTATTCGAGCGAAAGCGTCGCATGACGCGTCGCTTCGCAGAAGCCGCGCGCCTCGCGTGCAAGTAGTCGACGTAGTTGCGAAGGTGCTTCGGGAATAGCTCCCGTAGTTTGCGGCAAGCCTTCTGCGACGCTTTCACGTCGTTGAAGAAGATAATCGTCTTCTCCATGTCTTCCGGACCGCACGCGTCAAGGGGGAGAAGCGACTTTAAAGCGGCGTAGTCATGGGCGTTGCGGATTTGGTGAACGTGAGGGGTGATATTAGGGCGGTCGTTCCCGAGGTTGACAAAGAACGCATCCGCGAGTTCAATATGTAGGTCATTACAGACCCTCGTGAGCGTTTCGGGTGGTAGTGTGGCTGAGGTAGCGAGGAAGGGAACGTTATTGGGGTACAATGAGCGTAGTTTGCCAAGATGTTTGTAATGATTGCGGAAGTCGGACCACTGCTCGACGCAGTGCGCTTCGTCTATGACGACGGCAGCGACGTCTTTGCGAAAGTCCTCGGAGAGCAAGATCTTGCGGAAGTCCTGCACCTCAAGACACATCTCCGGCGACGTCAGGATGGCGTCGACTTCACCGCGGACAAGCTTCTGGTGAGGCGTCAGAGAGGCTCGGGACGATGTATACGGGCGGGAACTCACCTCTCGAAGCTGCGCCCCCCATGTATCCCCATTCACCGCCTCCGCACGAATGCCAGCTTTTGTGAAGCGACGTTGCTAGAGAGTTATACAATTAGAGGACAACGACAAGCTCACTGAGTCCTTCACGTACCTGATCATATTGTAGCATCTTTAGAGGTGATATGACTATGATCTTCTTGCCGGGATGTGCGAGGGGAAGGAGCATGAAGGGATTGGTCTTGCCGGAGCCGGTGCCGGCAATGGCGACAACATCCAGCCCTAGAGTGAGCGCCTCCGCGATGTCAAGCTGCCAGTCGCGTGGAATGAAGCCGAATGCGTCCCGGAACGTGCGCTCGAGTTTACTTCGCAGCTCCCGAGCGTCCGAGGGCGAAGGCAGGCGCGAGCGCCGCGCATGGTCGAGGTTGTGCCGCGATCGAAGGAACTGGCGTTCGTGGCGTTCATTGCGTTCGCGCACAAACTTGTCCAGGTCCTGGCTGTTGACAGAGGCGGAGGGGCCCGCACGAATCTGCCCGTTTGCGGCGCAGACGATCGGCGAGAGGGACGAGGGTGAAAGAAGAGGACAAGTTGACAACCAGGAATTCAACACATCAACAGCCCAATTTGGGCACCCTTGAGCATCCATTCTCACTCGCGCGAGTCACACTCCTACCCAGGGAGTACTGTATTCATGTCTGGGGTGCACTGTTTCTCGAGTTTGGGTGTAAAGGAGTAGAAGGAGGTTATGATATATACGGAACCTGGGACGAGAGGTAGGATGTAATCGGGCACCTTCCTCCGCTTCAAATTCGTCAAGGACGCGTAGTACTTAGTGTCCTATCTACGTGCAATTTACCACGAATTTCGACGCATCTGGAGGCGGTGGACGCGCGCGAGAGTGAGGCGCGCGTGCCGCTGGAGGCGGCGGGCCCGGTGGCGCTCGTGGCTCGCATCAGCCGACGAATTTGAAATAACGGGGACCCTAGCATCAGACCGCCATTTGCGCCAGACGTTGAGGAGGCGTCTGCAGCATGTAAACAGAGCCAAACAAAGCCGACGAAACGGCTGGTTCGAGACTATACCATGCTCTTGGGCCCTTTTGATTGACTTGAGTGGTAAGCAGAAGACAGCGCTTTCAATAGAGATCGGATGGCACCGACCTACAGGCCAATGCGACGCGGTCAATGCTCGACTGATGATCAGCTCGGTCTCTCGCGGATCTCTCGTATATGTTCGGCTACTTTCCAGCGCAGCTACTTTGCTACCGTGATGACCTCGTCTAGACTTCGTATTGTGACGACATTGACTTCCTTTTGCGCATCGTATATATGCCTCGCGATGCGTAACGCAAAACAAGGTCCTGCGCGGCCGTTCTCTCCCCAACGTATAGCAAAGCGCAGGTTACAAGATGTCCGCTATGCCCGTGAAGTACGTCCAGCTGGGAAAGAGCGGTCTGCGCGTCTCAGTACCTATCGTACGTCTTCCTTGTCTTTGCTGTCTTTCGTAGCTTTACTGACGTTACTATCAGCTAGGAGCAATGGGATTCGGGAATCCAAAGTGCGGGGTACGTGCACCATAAAGCTTCATAGGTCATTCACCAATTCCTCTCTAGGCGAAGGACGAGTCGACACAGTGGATCCTCGGAGAGGAGGCCGCATTGCCCATCTTGAAAGCGGCTTGGGACCGCGGTATCAAGTAAGGGCGTCTTTAGAGACCACGAACACGGGAAATCAACCTATCCACAGCACCATCGACACCAGTAATAACTACTCGAACGGCGATTCCGAGCGTATCATCGGGAAGTTTATGAAGAAGGTCTGCCATCCGCCGACCTAAACCATTCCGTTCGACTGAAATTCGCTTAGTACCAAATCCCCCGCGAGAAAATCATCATTGCTACTAAGTGCTGGGGCCTCGTCGGCAAGGGCGCCGACCACGACGTCCTGACATACGCTTTATACCCTGAGATCAACCAACGCAAGCAGTACATCAACCAGTCAGGCCTATCTCGCGCGGCGATCTTCAACGCCGTCGAGGGCTCTCTGGCGCGCTTGGGCACCTCCTACATCGACCTATACCAGATCCATCGTTTTGACTCTGCCGTGCCGCCAGAGGAGACGATGAAGGCGCTGCATGATCTCGTGCAGGTGGGCAAGGTGCGCTATATTGGCGCGAGCTCGATGCGCGCGTGGCAGTTTGCGCTGCTGAACGAGGTGGCGGAGAGAAATGGGTGGACGAAATTTGTCAGTATGCAGGACGAGTACTCGTTGCTGTATCGCGAGGAGGTAAGCTATCTCCTGTTCGTGTCAGATGGAGTATACTGACCCCTCGTACAGGAGCGCGAGATGCACGCCTACTGTCAATACAACGGTGTTGGTATCATTCCCTGGTCGCCTCTTGCCGGTGGGCTCCTTGCTCGCCCGCTGAATTCGGAGAAGACCCCTCGTTCGAAAGTATTTTCACTGGCCGGATCGTCGTTGAGTCAGTCGGACATGGAGATCATCAAGCGCGTAGAGGAGATCGCGGGGAAGCGGAAGTGGAAGATGTCCCAGGTGCGCGGGCGTCCTCAGGACCACTCTTGGCTTGTGCCAGCTGATCGATACCTAGGTCGCTCTCGCATGGGCTCAACGCAAGGTCACAAGTCCAATTGTTGGCTTCAACTCGATCAGCCGCGTCGATGAAGGCGTGGTGGATAGTGAGCTGACGGAGGACGAAATCGATTACCTCGAGGAGCCGTGAGCGCTTTGAAATTCTCGGTATCTCGTGCAGCACCCTTGACACTTCTTCCAGGTATCAGCCTAAAGCCGTGCGGGGGCATGCTTAGACTCGGGTTACTGTAGTCGCAACAGGGGTCGAGAGTCGAGAAGACGAGTACATGTCTGTCTCTGTATTGTTGTTGCTCTTTCATTGCATTCAGTGCGATTGATCATGGCCGTTCGTGTCTCGCCCTCGCTGCACCTTCTCATGAAGTGATCAGCGTGAATACTTTGCTTCGATATCCTCATGGCGTATCTAATGAGAGCAAGGTCGACGGCTCTCGGTGGCACTTTTATGCATGCAGCGTGTCTCGAACTTGGATCGTGCGAGCGTGGGAAATCCGAATCGGAACGACGATCTAATTCGGCGGAAGCTTGCCTTCTCTGACTATGGTGTTCTCTTTCTAAGTG
>JAMQCK010001153.1:0-11392 GCA_024196135.1 Pleurotus ostreatus/Saccharomyces cerevisiae fusant | reverse complement strand
ACAGCTGGAAGCTATGGGCTTCCCTCGCCAGAAGGTTATTGAGGCATACTTCGCCTGCGATAAGAATGAGGAGCTGGCCGCGAATTATCTATTCGACAACGGGTTCGAGGATGATGACTGATTGACGAGCTGTAGTGGAATTCGTATGTAGAACCGCGAGTGTATTGTTGATAAACGCCAGCTGTACCATACGCCGTTGAACCTTCATCTGAGTGATCATGATTCCTTCATGTAGCCGGACTTCAACTCAAACGACTCTGATTTCTCCGACTGCTAAATGAAGGCTATGCTGGACGACGGCAGGTATATACAAGACAACAAAGCGCGGATGATAGACAACGAACTAGACGGAATAGATAGGCAATAGAGCACATCGAAAGCAGATGAAAGCAAACATTGACAAGCGATGAGCAAACGCAAGAATTTTGGGCCAGTCAAGCCTCAGCTCGACTCGCACTTCCGCCGAGGGCCAGCTAAACCTACGCCACAGCAATTTTCTTCACTCACCCCACACCCAATCCAATCCACTCAACGACCCGGCGTTCCCGGCGGCGACGCAACATACAACACTAATAGAAAAAAAAACATCATCAATGAGCCAGCCTATCCACAACATTTCTCCCCATCACTGCGACTCTCACCCTCGCCCTCATTCGCCCGACTCGTCAGCGGTACGCGCGCCACGCGCGTCATGTGCGTCTTCGGCCGGCCGTCGATGGGGACCATGACGGACCGGTAGCTGTCGAGCTCTTGCAGGAGCGCGGCGTGCTTGTTGAGGAAGGCTTCGCGCTCGGCGCGGAGGCGGGCAATTTCCTGAAGAGGGTGTAAGGTTAGAATTGTGTAGGTGAGTGGGAAGAGGAGGGAATGACTTACCTGTCGAGCACCGTGCAGCTCGTTGCGGATCTTGTCGACGTAGACGATGCGCTGGGAAGGGTTGCCGTGCCCAAGAATGTCCGCATTCGCCTTCATGAGCTGCCGCGCCTCCGCCTCCGCGATCTCATTGCGAGACGCAAGGACATGCGCCTCCTCGACAAGCTGCTCGTATGCATCCTTGTACTCGATAGCCTCCTCTAGCTCAGCTGTCAGCCTGCAGACACATCATCATCAGCTCAAGTCCTATCCAACAACTCAAGGAACCCACTCACGCATTGATCTTCGCCCTCAACCCCTGCTCCGCCTGCCTCGTCTGCTGCAACGACGTATTCATCCGCTGCGTCACTTCCCTCTCCCGCGTCACCGCCTGCAACTGCCGCGCCGACGCCGCGCGCGCCTCTGCCTCCGCCACGACCAGCCGCGACTCCGTCTCCGCCTGCGCCTGCACTAGGCGGCCGATCTCCGCCTCCGCGGTGCGCACCTTCGAGGCCGCCTCGTCGCGCTCCTTGCGGATCTCGGAGAGGTCCTTGCGCAGGGCGAGAATGTCGACCTCGTCGATGTGGAGGATCATGGACTGTACCAGGGTCTCGCGATCCGCCAAGGCGTAGGCAACGGCGGTCTCGTCGCGAAGAACCTTCTCGTAGGTGTGCAGAAGCTCGCGCGATTTGGCATCGACCTCCGCGATGCAGCGCTGCGATTCGGCCTCCTCGTCCGCGAGAGCTTGTAATGTGGATGCGATGTCGGCTGCCGCCTGTGGGGCATAGGAGGTGGTGGCAGCGTGCGCAAGCGATTGTTGCGTGAGGGAAATCTCTGCTTCTGCCTCGGCCACTTGAGCTTTCAGCATCGCGTTGTCGGTCTTCACTTGTCGCACCAAGTACGCGAGCTCGACGACCTGGCCTTCGGAGTTGGCAAGCTTGCGTTGGAGACGTTCAGCCTGCAAGGCGGCGAACATGGCATCATGTCGCCGGGCATCCTCGATCTGCCGCTTCGCACGCGCAAGGCGGGCATACTCTTGGGTGACCTGTGCGACAAGGGCTTGATGCTGCTCGAGCTGCACAAGGATATCCTCTTCCCGAGACTCGCATTCCTCGCGGACCTGGTCGGCAGACTCCTGCGCGGCCTTCGCGTCGGCCTCCAGCTTCTGCCGTTCGGCCTGCCACGCCTTAGCCGTCGCTTGCGCAGCGTCCCGCTCGCTCTCTGCCTTCTTCAGCGCCTCCTGGAACTTGGCCTCCGTCGCATCCCTGGCCTTCTTCTCCCGCGAGGCGGCCTTCTCCAGCTCTTCTATCCGCTCATCGCGCTCGCGGATTTCCTGTTTTCGCCGGCTCTCAAGGGAGTGTAGCGCCTTCTTGAGTTCGCCCGCATCCCCTTGCCGTTGCGTGACCTGCTGCCGTTCGTGCTCGGACACTCGTAGGCGCATACGCAGCTCCTTGACCTCGGCGTGCTCGGCTAGGGACGCCTTTCGTTGGTCTTGAAGTTTGGCGTCGAGGGCTTCGATCTGTTTCTTCTGCTTGTCGAGGCGTTCAGTGAGATCACGATTCGCCTTGTTCGCGCGGTTGAGTTCAGAGGCATGCTGTAGGGAAAGTTAGCTCTCTGCTGAGGGAGGGAGGGACGACGTGTGGCGCACAGCCTTCTTTGAGTCCTGATGCAGCCTCTCTAATTCTTCGAGCTTGCGTTGAAGTACAAGGAATCGGCCATCCGGAAGGGGAGTTGTTGTTCGCTTCATGGACTTCACTCGCTGTCGTGGAGGAGGCTCTTTCGTGCTGCTTGACAGTGACGATGGTATAGGTGGTAGTGGGGGTAGCTCTGTCCAGCCGTTAGACTCGATACCAGAACTGTATGTATCATAACGCACCTGTGCCTTCAGGTTGATTCTCGTTGAAACGGTCGGTCTTTTCCAAGAAAGCGCCGCGCTTATATCCATCCAATTGAGAATCTGCTCAGAGGTCAGAGCGGTACCCCGCAAGAGCTGTTCGGACGGCGCCACCTGTATCAACATTGTACGCGCCTGGGCCCGGGACTCCCGAATCTGTGGTCGGGGTCAGACACAAAGAGCGACAAAGAGCGTCAGCACCAACCTTTGACCGGCTCAAACCGCGCTCCTCTGGGGAACATGGTGAGCGCTGGGCGGGCAAGGTGTAAAGGTGATCAACGTCAGGGTCAACCAACAACGCGTTTTGTCACGTGGGCGTGCTCTTGCAGGAGCCATCGAAAGTTCCGTGTTCATGTTCGAATCCTGGGGCATCGCTTCACAATTGCTTCTACAGTACGGCCATATGATGGCAAATGCATACATATCTCGAGAAACGTGGGGCTCGCTCAAAATCACAAAATGGACATATACGAGTTCTTTCGTGAGCCCAATACGTGTCCATTTCGAGCTAATCCGATCTTATTGCCCCACCGAGGGTGCGATGCTCTGCCAAAAGCTACCACACACGTCAGCATGCCTCGGCAAAGCTGGTCGATGCTACACTTACCTGCATCGCTTCAGAACCCACTCGTCCGTCTGGGATGGTCGTATGTCCGGAACGCCACCCTCCGTCTTGTTGAACACCATTTCGACCTCGCTTTCTTCACTCCACGGCGCCCACGTCGGCGTAAGGTCTTCACCGACCTTCACATTGGGATCCTTCGAGAGCGCAAAATTGCCGAAGGCGGACGAGAAGGCGGTGTCGAAATCGGCATTGTCGTACGACTTGTTGAACAGATAGACGGTGTCGGGGAAGTAATAGGGGAGGTCATATCCGTGCCAAGCATCATCGACGACGAAATCCGCCTGCAGATCCGTCAGGTCGTATCTTGGCTAATGATAGAGCGTATGACTCACCCTGTACGGCTTGTCAAATGCCCGCATGAGCGTATAGCTTGGACACAGGAATATAACGTCGCCCAAAATGGTGGTAGCCTGGTCGACGGGTGCAAGGTCTTGATAAACTGCGAGGGCATCCGCGATGTCTGAGTCCGTGAGCATAGGCCAGGCGTTCCTCAGCCAGAACGCTGTATCAAACGTGTCGGGCTCGCTGGCGTCAACAAAAAGGCTGCCTTCATCTGCGTTGTTCACTGACAGAAGGTGATTCTGCGTCGGCGGCCATGAGCTTCACTGCCACGCGCGGGTCGAACGACCTATACATACGCCGTTGATCTTTCCACAAGCAAGTGCTTGACTGGGTGCCTGCTGAATGAGACAATGGTCGATGACTGGCACGAAAAGGAACGTCCCGGAGAATGCTGAGATGGCCATGTTCGCATTCACGCGTCGCAAGACAGCAGCGTCGGTATCGCGCAGACACTCCAATCTATCCAGCTCTGACGCGCACCTGACCAAGTTCAGCACGGCATTGAGTCGTGCTTGCGCGCGCTACATACCCAGCCTGCTTGACAGCCTCATCATATATCGCCTGCAAGCGCGTTAGCTCCCAGTGTCCTCGCGCAACGACACGAAACCAATCGCACCTCCGAGATAGGGTCCTCCACATCGTACTGAGGTGGCAAATAATTCGAGCTCGTCATCGCGGTGTTGAAGAGCGGAGGCGACGTCTGCCCGTCGTTCGCTGCAACATGTTGGTATATAGACCCCGCGCCCGCAGATACGCCCCAGAGAGTCACGTCCGAGGGATCGCCGCCAAATTTGTGAATCTGAGAGCGGCGTCAGAGCGGCGGGCGTAGGACAACACCAACGTGAGGGAGCTACGTACATGCTCCTGGACCCACTGCAAAGCAAATTGCTGGTCCACTGGATCGTCAAGGTGTTGATAAGCGAGGGCTCGACCGCTGCTGAGAACCACTCACAAAGTCCAGCATTCGCAGCCCCCGCATCTCGCACGTCCGCACCGGCCAAAAAGCCATACATCCCTAGCCGATACTGAATCACGACCATGATCAACCCCCCCTTCGCTCGCTGCAAGAAAAACCTCGCGTCGCTTTCATCAGGGCCACTCAGGCCAGACCCGCTTCCTTGAACGTAGCCACCGCCGTGTATGTACACGAGCACAGGCTTAGGCACAGTTGAGTGAGGCTTGATCTTGCCAGAGGTGTATAAGCTACACCGAATACGGTTCAGGCTTCTGAAAGGTAGGCGACGAGTGTAGCATACGCACTTGAGGAAGAGGCAGTCTTCGTCATCAATGACCGGAGAGGTGCCATTGTCCGGGCATATACCCTGTAGCGCGCACGCACTGGTACAAGCTCTCGTCAAGCCACGCTCAATGAAACATGAACTCGCGCATAACTCACTCCAGCAGCGTCGCATTCTCCGCTGTCTTCTCCCCACGCATAAAAGTCGGAGCCTCCGGCGCCAATCCTACCGTTCCCTGCACACACGCGAGGGGCGGTACCGTCGCTTGCTGGGCCTCCAACTGCGGCAGCGGGGGCTGTGGGGGCCGCCAGCGAAGCTCGCCTATAGGCGGCGCCGCATAGCGCACGCCCAAGAACGACGTCGAGTCGCTAGCCTCGTCGTACGCGCCCTCGTAAGTGGCGTAACCGAGGTGGACCCTCGGGCGAGTGGCGGAGGCCGCGGTGAGGGTGAGGAGGTTGGAGAGCAACTGGAAGAGCATGGGATGGATGAAGATGCTCAGCCCCGCCCTCGACCCGCCTGTACTTATACGGGAGCCTACGTCTTGTGTAGGCAAGCGAGGAGAAGCCGCTCTGGCACCCGGGTGGCATAGCTCATCAACGGACGCGTCACATCGGTGGATATAGACGGCATGAACGCGCGGGTCCGACGGTAGAAGCTCTGCGACGGCAGGCCGTCAAGACTAAATGACGATTGCTCATCCAACAAACTGGCGAGGATCCGGCTCCAAACTGAATAATGCACTCAGTAACGGATGGTCCTCTCGGGAGCGAAGGGTAACATTGTGAGGGACCTTGGAGCCTGCGGCAGCGCTCAGCGAACATTGACACGGGAAAGGATGTATAAGACATACAATGTCCATCGTGCATCGGCCTCGCGCCAATAGTGGTACCAATCCTGCATCATGACAAGGTGCACGGTGAGTCCGGGACCTATGGACGGATAGTGCATGACGAGGGTGATGGATTGAAGTGGAATGTCCGAATCGCAAGTCCGGCGCTCAGATGCTCGGAGGCGGGACCTATTACTCACCTGCTAGTGCGCTAGGTGCGATCACAAGGGAAGTGCAGGAGCATAGAAGTCATTGTGTGTATTTGCATGTCGTGAATGGGGGATTGGTGTCTCCAGATATTAGCAACTATTATACAGCTGTAGGGTATTACCGGCCTCTTGCGCGCGCGCATCAGCCGGCCTTGGGCGCGTCGGATGCTGCTGGGGGCGGCGGTGCGTCTGCGGTTGGTGCAGGACCGGATGGTGGCTGGCCAGCTTGACGCTCCGCTTCTATACGTTCCCGTGCGCGGACGACCTTGGACTGGAGGTAGTGTGAATGGGAGGGCGGCGCCAGCTTCTTCCCGCGGACGGGCTTCTGCGGCTGCGCGGGGGCCTCTTTCGGAGAGTTCATCTTGAACAAGTGTTCGTAGTTCTGGTGACGGGGTCAGTAAGCGGGTGCAACTACCGTGCCGAACCACGCACCTTCAAAACCTGTTCCATCTCCGCCTCTCGCTTGACATTGAGGATGAGCTCGGCCTCGTCCAGAGTCATGCGGTGTTGCCGCGTCAACTGGTCCGTTATTGACTGCGACGTTGCGTTCTTGAGACCCGCGACGTCCCCTCCAGCCACCGCCTCGGGTGTGTACTTCGCATCTATCCGTCCCAGTCAGCACGAACGCGTCTACATGGTCAAGTTCACGCACTTTTGATAGCCTGCTGCGCTCCAGCGCGTAGTGCCCTGCCAAAAATGACAGAGCCGCTGATGAGGATCTGAATGAGGGCCTTTGGGGATGACATGGACGGCGGCGGCTGGATGCGGGCGACGGGCGAGCGGACGTCGGGAAGACAGAGGGCGATCGATCACGTGGCCAACTTTCCAAAATTTCCGGGCCTGCTCGCCGACTTCGCACTTGTCCCCGCCGCCATGGCCCCCGCCACTGACAAGAAGCGCAAGCACGCCGCAGAAAACACCTCTCCACACAAAAAGGCGAAGAAGGATGAGCCACCCAAGAAGGACAAGGGCAAGGCGCGCGCCACACCCGCCGAGTCCGAGTTCCAAGTCGTCAAGGCTTCCCTCGTCATCTCTATCCCCCCCGCCTTCACTGCCGACCCTTCGCGAGGCGCGCTGGAGATGCTGGACTCAATGGTTATGAGGTGCGCTACTACCTATCCGCGTCACGTCCTCCCAGTCACCGCGATCTCACAGATACATACCAGCCTTCCAAGGCGTAGTCCTCTCCCACTCCCACCTTGAATTCCTCTCCCGCACCGCCCAAATCCGTAACGAATGCCCTTTCCTCGTCTGCAAGATTGGCTTTAGCGTCACCGTCTGGCACCCGCACATAGGGCAGAAGCTAGGTTCGTCCGATCACACTTTACGCGCCTATCCTGCTAACGGAAGTATAGTTGGCAAGATCAACCTGTCATCCCCCGACCATATATCCCTCCTCCTCCACCGCACCTTCAACGTCTCCATCCCACGCCGACATATACCCGAAGGTCAATGGGAGTTTGAGTATGGCGCTGCAGAGAATGATCCCGAGTTCGGCCCCGCTGCTGCAGATGCAGACGAAGACGAAGACGAGAAACCGGTCGAAAGCGACACGGGAGGCCGATGGGTGCATCACCTCACGCGCGAGCCCTTAGGAGGAGACGCGAAGTACTTGTCCTTCACCGTGATTGGGTAAGTGCTACTTTCGTTGACCTTCAATATCTTGCTTACATCTTGCAGCTTGACCATCGCGAACGATATGCTATCACTCATCGGCTCCATACAACCCGATCCCTTCGACCCTCGCCACGACGCCGCCCCTTCGCGATCACAAGAAGTAGAAGACGAGGAAGAGGATCTCCCCGCGGCACCCTTGCGCGCGTCCGCATCCGACGATGAGGACGCCGACATGGCGAAGGTGGACCAGGAGGAGGAGGAAGACGCTGAAGGCCTCTTGCAGAAGCTTGGCAGGGAGGCCGACAAGGTGGCAGCAAAGGCAGCCAAGAAGGAGAAGAAAAAGAAGGATGGGGAGGGCAAGAAGGAGAAGAAGCGGAAGCGCGAGCCTGAGGCCGCACCCGAGGCGCCGCCACCACCAGTTGAGGGGAAGAAGAAACGAAGGAAAGGATCAGCCTTATGATAGTCTCTTTCTGCCTCTCTCGTCGTCTCGTCCTGTATTTTCCTAATATTTACCTTCTGCTCTCGTCGCGACACCTGAATACACCCGCTTACGGCCTCACATTCTCCTCCACATACACCGCAAACTTCCGCGCAATGCTCCCCTCGCTCCAATCCACCGTGCCCTTCTCCGTCGTACCGAGCGTGATCGCTTTCTTGTGCACGGTGACGAACTGGCGTTTCAGCCGCTGCAGCTCAGGAAGCGTGAGGGTGCGAGGAGGCAGCCGCAGCTCCACTTTGTCGCTCGAACCTGGTATTGCGAGCGAGATCTTGCCCCCAAGACCGTCAACTACGCTTGGATGTGTTGAAACGGCCGACACGAGTGCCGTCGTGGTCTGCTCGAGCGCTTGCAACGCAGACGTCGGTGCTTTCACGACCTGGCGTGGGCGTCAGCAAGCCATCCTCATGCACATCGTCATAGCGCGCATCCACTCACCGCCTGCGTCCCCGCATTCGGCGGCTTCACATTCCCGTGCGTCACTGCGTCCCATATCCTGTCCATCGGCAGCTCCTCGTCCGTCCAGGTGATCGTGAACAGCGGCGAGTCCCAGCGGACCATGGATGAGGGCTCTTCGAAGCGAGCAATCATGTTGTCGAGTCTGGGCCAGCAAAGACGATTAGCCCCGTAAGCTTGTCGCCCAGCGCATAGGGGGGACGTACGTCTCTGACGCGTAGCGCTCCTCCTCAGGTCGTGCTTCGTTTCGCGATCGGCATACATCTGCGGTGGCCACCGTATAGAGCTACTTCTCGAGTGCAGGGTAAGCATGATTCCTCAGACAGCAGTGGGTGAGTGCGCTGCATGAGCTATGAAGATTGGCTCGTATGCGCGGGAGGGGGGTTGTGAAGGCGAAGAAGAATGAGTGTCGCGATGCGAGCAAGTACGCACAGTGCACACCCTCAACTTCGCTTCTCGCGCAGCGCAGTACATCTGGTACCGGAACCCCTTGATGTAGTTTGGCGCGTCGACGATCAAGATCGTGTCCTGGTTCATATTCCGTTGAACAGCAGTCAAGAGCGCGCCGCGCGCAGGCTTCTCGGAGCGGCTATCTGGGTGAGATGATCAGGACATGCGATGGGTAAGTATGGCAGGGGGGAATGGAATAGGATGATCTTTGGAGGAGGGGGAGGACGTACACCACCCTACTCACCATTATACGCGCTCCTCGGAATGCTCAAGGTCTCATCGGACACGACCACAACTCGTAGTGCTGGTCCCTTGTATTCCGGGTCCTGTAGCCTGCGCTCGAGATCTTGCTTGACCTTTTGCGCTACCGTGCTCTTGCCCGAGCATGGGTAGCCTGAGATGGTGATGAAGGCCATGGATGTGGGAAAGATGAATAGTGATCGGTGCCCGATCGCGACTCAATGATGTTCGCGCTCGCGACTTGTCGTTTCCTTCTCGAAGTTCGACTTCGGGTAGACTTTCTCCTTCCTTGGTCACCTGCAGAACAACTTCACCTATACAAACACTCCGGGATAAGACAGGCAGGGCAGCTGACTTCAGCAAGCAACAGCAAATCCAGATGCGCCTTCCATTTCCAAGCACGTCTTCCAATAGACGCTCTGGGACGGAAGATTGGTATGACTCATTCGCAACTTCCATTTCATTTTTGTGAAAAATCCCTTGTATTTTGCTACTCTACTGCACACTATCTACCGATCCCTCAGACGCGTCGTCTTCACTGGGTAGAAAAAAGAGAGGAAGAAAGGGTGGGGTTCCAAAAATTGCTGGAAGCCGAAGCAACCAGACGGGTCGGAAATTAATTTGCAATCAGCAAAAGACGCTACCTCAGTCGGAACTTCACTGGTGAGCGTACATGCCCGAGCACAAAGATAGGGAACCAGAATGCGAAGGCTTGGCCTATATATCGAGAAGTACGCCGCACGGACCAGGCGGCGGTCGGGCCGAAGCGCGCTGCGTCACAGTGAGACGGTTGACTTCAACGTGAGCAAGTTCAACTTGCCAACACAACTTGCCAAGGTCTTGTGCATACACCCTCATAGCCATCTGGAATCGTATACGCTGTCTGCTCTTGGATGGCTACAAAGCAGCAGTGATGTTTCCTGTCAATCAGAGGACGCAAGAAGATCGCCTCCGACTAGCGCGCGCCTGACGACTCAGACGATGCGCAGAGCCCAAGATATGTTGAAGTTCATGTGGGGATACCGGCATGCCATAGTTTTGAGTACACCAGCACGCATGTGCAGCTACACTCTAGGATGGCAGGTCATTCGGCTACGCGGGAGATGTGCTGGCAGACTGAATGTGTCGGGCCCGCGTCGACATCTCATTTGCGAACTCAAGACGTCTTCAGTTACGGCGTGGCGATGCGAAGAGTAAAGTAAGCCGCGCTTGAGCCAGGCACACGCACCAGACGCGCATACGGACGCAACAAGCGCCCGACAGCACCCCAGTAACCAGGAGCGCTCACCGCCAGCATCAAGGCGTGCGCACTGCCAGCCCAGAAGGACGCGCTTGGACCCCTTGAAGTGTTGTGGCGTATTTGTCGAACAATCGCGCCGGTGATATCGCCCACGTTCTGATTTGGGCAGACGACGACGGACGCGACGACGGCGGGAGCGCGGACGTTCACCTCACCTTGTCCTCCACCGCCATCTCTCCCACCCACACCGCCCTCCCTCCCTTGATCTCGCTCCTTACGCCCTTCGCGTCGCCGTCGCGCATACCAACCACAAGCAACTCCCTGCTGCGGGAATGCTTGCAACAATGAACGGTGCTACGCCCGCCCAACCCACCCACCTCGATCAGTCCGCCGTTCAGGACAGCACGGCCCCCGAATATGCAGGGGACGACAGGCTCTGCCCAGGATGCGGCAAGTCCGCCTTCACCGAGCAAGGCGGTCTCGTCGTCGCGTTTGGGTGCGTTCTTTCGCCGAGAATCTGTAATTGACGCGCCTGATGCGCCGTCCTTCCCCGCGTCAATCACCTCCCCTGTCAATCGCTAACATCCCTTCCTCACAGTCAATCACTCTTCCATGTCGGCTGCTTCAAGTGCGCGAAATGCCATAACCAGGTTACCGCCGACACAAACCTACTTCTTCTCTCCGACGGCTCGCCCATATGCGCCAACTGCTCCTACAACTGCAGTCTCTGCCACCAGCCCATCCTCGATGAGGCCATCATGACCGGCGACGACTCCTTCCACGCCCACTGCTTCACCTGCAAAGTCTGCAAGAACAGGATCGACGACCTCGTATTCGCCAAGACCAGTCAAGGCATCTACTGCATGAAGTGTCATAACGACCGCATGATCAGAATCAGGAAGCATAC
>JAMQCK010001152.1:0-11407 GCA_024196135.1 Pleurotus ostreatus/Saccharomyces cerevisiae fusant | reverse complement strand
TGGGTGTGTCGGGTAGGCTGGAGAGCGGTAGGGAGTGCTGGTTGGGCCCAGGGGGCGGGGTAGTTGGGCGGGGTGGCTGAGTGTCGGGGCTAGCGCTAGTGTCAGTGGCGTTGACGAACGACATGGTGGTATGTGGTGGAAGGCAAGGAGGAATCGATCGTGACTCACGCTCAAATTGATCCTTTGTGAGGCGACTGCCTCGTTGCAGTCACGGGACGAGCACGAAGACGCGCCGCAGCCTGATGAAAACAATGAACAAAGGAAGGGACAACGTGCACCGTGGGAATCGACCATGGTGATTCTGATGCACGTGATGGCCACATGTTCGCGCAGTTGAACAGTCCTTCTTTCGGATGACATGTGCCCGAAAACACAGACGAGTAGCACTAGCGATAGGCGTATAATATAGGCTATCAAAGACTCGGATACTCTACAAATGCAGAGGAGGATCGAATATCTCACACAATCAGTCGGCGAAGCCATCTAATTGCGTCGCCAATAGGGCACACTCGGCAGTGGCGACGGGGAGATACACGATCGATTCGTGCGACAGAGGCTCTTCTTAGAGCACTGTTGTACCTCTCAATCTCTGTTGAAGCAGCTACGTAACGTCATTTTGGATACTCCAGCGTTGTGCAGCATGAAGGGCGTCACCGAGGAATATATGTGGGACACGCGCGGTCACGTAAGTACATACGTGCTTGAACATTCCACGCCAAGGATCATACAACACCGCGCGCCCCATATCCAGGCTTGAAAGCCTGGAAAAACCACGGCAGCCGATTTCTTCTTCCCCGGAGCCTCGCCTTCGGCCTGTTACCAAAGGCCATCGACTACTCTAGCACGCGCAAAGTCTCGCGCGGAGTTGGTGGGGGAGAATCCGGTGGGAGCGGGGCCAAAGTGATTTTCGCAGGCGGTTGTCTACGCTCCTCGACGAGTGACATACCGCCACCGGCCTTGAGCTTGTTGATCGTGCGGTCGAACATCTCGATCACCTGCGCGTATGTCGCATCAGCCTCCTCCCTGATCGTATCCCAATCGCGCTCGTGCGCAGCTTTTTCCGCGACGAGGTCTGACTTCATCTCCACGACTTGCTGAAGTAGATCGTGCAAGTACTTTAGAAGGGGGACGAAGGCTTTGAAGTGGTCCTTGACGCTGCTGGGGTAGAACCTCATCAACAGATGGGCGCACTTCGCGTTACTCGCAATTATTGGGCTACCGGCGTTCCAGTACCTCAGGTGGTCCGTGGTTGGCGAACCGCCTCGGGTGAAGCATATCCAACAGAGGCTCCTACGGCACCTTTGAGCGGGGCCTCGGAGATTCCTTTTAGTTGAGCTCACCAGTAGAAAGATTCCAGATCATCCAAGTAGTCGTGCAGCAGACGCTCACCGCCAGACGACGCGGTATCTCCGTATTCGGAGCTCTCCAGCACCTGAATGGACTGGTACGCACGAGTACCCTGCCATGAGATGATGAGCCAAGTTCCCACGAAGCAAAAGATGTGCGTACCGTCCTGCAGTCAACATAGGCATCTCCCGGATCGCGTAGCAAGCTGGGGCCTACATCATGGTCGACAAGAACACCCATATGTCCGTCTGAAGCATCGGGCGCGCCGAGAAGAATATTGTGGAGACCAACATCTTGATGTACAATGGCTCGTCTCGAGAGACTACAGTGCCCTGCATACGGGTCTTCAGAGTCATTCGCAGCGGTCAAAGGAAGACATACCCTTGATTGCGTCGCGAAAGGCGGCCAATAATCTCTCGCGCGATTCAAAATAACCGACCGGCCGCCCGTATGGACACAGAATGACACGAGAGCAGATCCGTTCGAGAGCGAGAGTATTGCTGTTGGTACCGCCGCCAGTCATGATGGCACTGATCAGAGGCATGATGGTAGAGTCGATAATGCAAATCAACGCTATTATCCTTTCCAACGCCTTCGTGTGATATAGACTGACTTCGATCAGAATTACGAGCTCAGATAACAGATGCAGAGTCGATTCTCAGGAAAGAGGTATTAAGGACCCTGAGCGCAAGATGAACGACGACGGTTCCAGGGCCAGAGCTACTGATGGTGGTAGGAAGGCAGCCTCGGACCCGCGGACCGATTTCCGACTCCGACAACCGGAAGTGTAAACAACGGTCAACACGCCTCCTCGCCACATTCCTTGACGACTTGCCGACGACGAACGAGCTAAAGACCCCGGAAAACCTCGCGGCTGCGATGCGACAGTGTCGCATCCTCCTCAAACTGCTGCTCTTAGACCGCAGGCCTTTCAGACGGGACCCTCGGCCCGAACCAGAAATCGTACCTGAGTGGCAGACCCAGGTGCGGCGTGCAGCCAGCCCGGGAGGCCTCCAGCTTCGATACGGTGGCGATTTCGAATATCGATATTGATGATACTCGCGGAAGGCGACCCGCGGACGTCGAGGGTGCGTTGCAGAGCCTCGGACGCGCACTCTCTCCGATGTCCTCGAAACCTTACCGTAGCACCGGGATGGACGCCTCGTCGTCCGCTTTTTTTGATATCACAGTGTCACAATCCGGTACGCTGTGGTCGTCCCCGGAATTATATTTGGTCACTAGATTCAAACTCAGGGAAATGAGCAGGCATCCTGATCATGCGGCGCACAGTCTCTGCCGATGGTCTGGGCTGCGATGGAAAAGCGCGCGAAGCGCGCCTCCGAGCGACAACCCTCGCCACCTGCGCGTGTCAGGTTAGGGAAGTAAGCAGGAGTTGATAATCATACTGATATTTCTTATGACAGCCCGGCGATGTTCTGCCTTCATGTTCAATGCTGGAACTGCAGATAATGGCGCTGAAGGTACTGATTGGGTACTAAAGCCTTGTCGTCGCTCAACTACAATGTCTTCCCTGTCTTGAGTGATCAGCGATCTAAGTACCGATTGTGGCTTCAGCGACCATATCAGCACGGACCCCGGGGTCCTTTCGGACGCAATAACTCTCATTATGTTCCTTTCGATCTCTTTCTGTCGTCACATTACGCGAGCTCCTCATTGTCCGCCAGATCTGGCGCACCCGTATCAGCGTCGCCGGCTCTGCGCTGCGCCCCAATTTGGCCTTCAGATTCCGCGGCCCCCAATTTCGCGTATCGAACCGCCCACATGGGACGCAGCTGTAATTCGGGAAGGGGCCCAATATCCGTCCCATATAAGGCGGACATCTGGATGTCCTTCTCGTTCAACCTTCACCGCAGCCGTCGTGCCTTCACCGCGACCAAAAGCCCGCTCTTCCCTCTGCTTCATCCTCGCACACCTCAAGCATGTCTAGGTGAGTGCGCTGTACTCTGATGTTGACGCCTCTGCTGACCGCCGCTCAGCAAGTACACCCTCCGCACCCGCAAGAGCACGACCGCCGCCGTCAACAGGCCCTGCAAGCCGCTTCCCAAGGTCTCCCCGCGGGCTGCCCAGCTCAAGTCCAGCAACAAAGTGGCTCCAAAGCACGCGCCCGGCATGACGCCGCCTCGCATGAGCGCCCGTTCCCGCTCTGAGCTCTGGGGTGAGGAGCCTTCTTCAACTCCCTTCGTACCCTACTCGTTGCCGCTGTCTGCAGATGGGCAGCTGCCTTCCTGGGTCTACGATCTACCGGAGGTGCCCTTAGTCAACTGTAAGCTGCGGCAGGCGGTTTGGGTCGACGAGGAGAGTGACGATGAGGATGATATCGAGGATGGAAAGGCTGACGTTCCCGCCGCCAACGACAAGTAATCGCCTGGAGTGACCTTTCCCTGTATCTTTACCTTGCTTGCTACGTGTTCCATCGTCGTCTTCTGCATACCCTATGTACACTATCGAATTGATCATGGCCTTTGCATAACGTATCTTCTCGCCCGCGACGTCTACTCCATGCCCCTAAGCGGCGTTCTGCTCGTCGTCACCCCCGTTGTCCCAATTGCTATCGCTTATTCTCCCCGCTGCTATCCTCCCCATCACCCATGGCTCGAACCCGGACGCAGGATTTGCTCCCGCGGCGGAAATCAATCTGGTTCCGCCGCCGCCGATCACTGTGAGAACTGTTTGACGCCGCCACGTTCCTTGCGTCTTGCCATCATTGACAGATGCGTCCGCCGAGGGGAATGCCTAGGCGCTCTCGCGGGACCTGCCTACACGTGTTCGAGAAGATGGCTGGCTCGTCTCGCGAATTGAGACACAGAGAAACTCGCAGCGGTCGACGCGCATGCGATTTCGGAAGGTCAGCCGAAACTAATTCTGGAGCGGTGGATTGCGTGCCCTTTCAGCAGGGACCACCCTCGACGAATGAGACGCTTCCCCCGTGACAACCATGTGTCTCAGCACCTCGCAACTGAATAGTGGCCACCCCGCTCAGCGCGTTAACATAACTCAAAGGACGGCTCGCCTTTCAATCCGGATTTATCTCTCTTTGTCCGGCTCGCGGGTTGCCCCGTATGGTATGCGCTGGTGAGTACGATGGAGGATGGGGTGTTTGCTGCAGAGTATAAGTGAAGATGGGGTGCTTTTGCCTCTCGCTTGTGCTCTCAACTTCCCGCTTCGCTGGTGAGGCTCCTCGCGTCTGCCTGCCCTCGCGTCGGTGAATCCATAGGCTCGCTCTCCGCGTCGGTCAAAGTCTCCTCCTCCGTCATGCCTGGGTGAGTGACACGTCCATGCACTCCCTCATGCTCTCATGGTGTACTCGCTCAGCACTCGCAGCTCGTCGGCGCGCCGCCAGGCTTCCTCCACCGTCAGCGGGTCGCCCACCCTAGAGAGGTGCCAAACATCCACCGCATTGTCGACCTCTTCTTCCGTATCTTGCGGCGGTTCTTCTTCAAGTTCACCCGCCTCCGCCTCCACGTCCTCCGCCTCTTCTACGAGCAGCAGCTTGCGCACCACCGACTCCGACTCCAGCTCTCAGCCTACCTCTACCGGCAAGCCCACCCTCACCGAGGCCCAGCGCGAGACCGCCTTCGCCCTCTCCCCCGCCGTCGACTGCTTCACCACCGCCGAGATCCGCTGCGCCTACTGCCGCCGCGTCTTCAGGCTGCCCTGTCGCCAGAACAACGGCGCATTCGACAGCGCGAATTTCAAGCGGCACCTCAGACGTGCGCATGAGGACGAGGCGAAGGGACGACTTGTGATGAAGGGTTCCAATCATGAGCTGATGGTGTCCGGGCTGGCGCCGGCGCCGGTGAGGGAGGGCGAGAGGCCGTTGAGGTTGGGTGCGGGCTGTGGTGATTATGTGCGGCGGGGTGCTGGTGCGGTAGCGGATACGCGCGCCGCTGAGATCGAGCGTGCGCTGCAGAAGGTGCCTAAGGAAGAGGCAAAGCGCATGGAGAACAGCCTGTACTGGTTCGCCACCGTCTGCGAGCTCGTCAGGGCGATTTAGACAGAAATATCTTAATGTATATGCACAGAAACTCAAGTGACCCTTAGTTGACTCTTCTTTGTACTGCATCTTCTGTCCCGCTCGATTGTGACTTTGCCACATTCGCGTGCCGTCCATCTCACGCATGGACGAATGGGGCAAGTCAAGAGCATGCGGAAGCAAACTGAAACTTTGCCTCCTGATCCGATCAAGTTCAACCTGCGTCTTTCCAAATATGGGACAATAACCAGCAGGCGTGGACGACACGGTTGGCTTGCAGCCTTCTGCGTCCGCTGATGACATGCGCGACTTGCGGGAATTAAGCGTTGGCTGATGGTCTCACCCAAGGTGGAAGTGCAGCGCCTTCAAGTTACGAACGCGGCGAATATCTGCTCGAGAATGAAGTCAAACATTTCGAAGAGTACATTATCATTCTGACTTTAGAGCTTCCAGAACCAAGAAAATGTTGAGAGAGGCATTCTTATTGAGGCTGCTATCTGGAGACCATGGTCAAGGGAAGTTCTTCAACATTGCACTGAATCCTATACGTCGTATGTGATGTTTGAGATTGTATTCCATGTTAAGAAGACGGTCAAGTCAGGCAGAGGCTCGCTTGTAGTAAATGAAGGAGATAGCATAGGCTGGGGAGAGCGGATGAGCTTCTCCTTCGCAAGTAATGGCAACCGCCTTCGGCGGATGATCCATCGAAGTGTACAGTAGACAGCGCATGGAGTAGTAGGGTGAATCATTAGTGTTCGAAGTCGGCTCTGCGTTGATATCGAGAAAGACTGATCAACATGCGCTTACAAGGCGGGGGTGGATACGACTTTGGTCGGACGGCCGCGGAAGGGTCCGCGTGATCAGGGCATGCAGCAGAAAGACCCGTATATGCAGAGGTGTCACCTCGTCCACGTCCACGTACATTCAAGGCTAGACAGCCAGAGCAAACCAAGTGATCAGTGACAATTAGAGAGGGTCCTGACAGTTCACTGATCAGTCGAAATTATGGCACGCCATAGTAGACACCCGGAGCTAAGAGCACACTTGGACGGAGGCCAGAACGGGCTCACCCGTGTCCCACAGCGAGTGCTAAGTGATGCGGGTCGAGCTCTTTACGCTTGAGGTTGCCACTTGCCCTCATGCATCGCGTTCGAGAGGGAGATACATCAGTGTCTGGGTTCAATCAGAGGATTCCTTACTTCTGAAATTTTTGAATATCACGATGAATCGCATTGAAGATGCTTGCTTTGCCCCGCGACCTCATTCCCTCACCGTCGTCCCCGCGGTGGGGAAGGCAGAGCTCAAGGGACCCACGTGGCACTTCCCCGCATAGATTGCTGTTTGTCGCTCCTCTTCCCCGCCTTCCCCGCGCCTCCACTCCTAGATATGTTGCGGTGCCACCAAACACCCAGCAACCTTCAAGCAGTTTTCTCGCCCGATGCGAGCGTATGAGGGCAAGCGCGCTCCCATCGGCTCTCACGACGGTCGCGCGTCACCCCGGACCCCATGACCGCGTACCATCGGAGCAGCCTTCTACGTCGCATTCTTAGCGTCTCTGCTTCTTACCTATCGCCACCATGATCCTGTCGTCCTCCAGAGCAACGATAGCGCGCACTCTCCGCCCCCAGCTCGCGCGAGCCGCGTCGACGCAGCCCCCGCCCGGCATGCGCGAGATCCTGTCGAAGAACCCGGACGACGTGGTCTTCACGTTCGCGAAGCGCACGGCGGTGGGGAAGGCTCGCAAGGGGCAGTTCAAGGACGTGCCTGTCGACGAGATGCTGCTGGCCTTGTTCAAGGTGCGTCTGTGCGATCAGCACTCTTGTTCCCTTGCTGACGCGCGCTTCTCCATAGGCCACGCTCGAGAAGACCGGACTTGATCCAGCGAAGATAGACGATATTTGCGTCGGGACATGTCACCCTCCGTCGCCGCTATACGTCTCTCGGGCGGCCGCCCTAGCCGCTGGCATACCCAACTCAGTCCCCATTTCTACCGTCAACCGTCTGTGTTCTTCTGGACTCATGGCGGTCCGCAACATCGCGCACGCGATTCAAGCAGGAGAAACTGGCATAGGCATTGCCGCAGGCGTCGAGAGCATGAGCCTGAAGTGCGTTCCCTATGTCCGACTATCTGCACCCCAACACTAACACGCTTACAGCCCGCGCCCCACCCCCGCCGTCTCCGATGCCGTCGCCGCGCACCCCGAAGCGCACGACTGCCTCCAACCCATGGGCTGGACCTCCGAGATGGTCGCGCAGACCTACAACATCTCCCGCCAGACGCAGGACGCCTACGCGCTCACCTCCCACACGCGCGCCGCGTCTGCACTCGCGCGCGGCCTCTTCCAGCACGAGATCCTCCCCGTCGAGATCCGCGGGCAGACGATCTCCGTCGACGACACCATCCGCGCGGGCGTCACGCTCGACTCGCTTGCCGCGCTGCGCCCGGCGTTCCCGGATTGGGGCGCGGCGTCGACGACGGCGGGGAATGCGTCGGGGGTGGGCGATGGGGCGGGGTTGGTGGTGATGATGCGGAGGGATAGGGCGGAGCGGGAAGGGTTCCCTGTGGTAGGGAAGTGGGTGGGGAGCGCGGTGGTGGGGGTGGAGCCGAGGGTTATGGGGATTGCGCCGGTGGCGGCTGTGCCGAAGATGCTCGAGCGGGTCGGGTTGAACAAGGAGGAGGTGGATGTCTATGAGGTGAGTTGAGTGCAGTTACGGTTGCCGCACATGTTCAAGCAGATGATCGTGTTCTACTTTGAGCATCTGGTCGTTCTGACCTTGCACGAACCCGACTTTCTTCGCGTACTCTGTCCTGGACACCTCACTTATGCCATTGCAGATCAACGAAGCCTTCGCCTCCCAGTTTGCGTACTGCGTACAGCAGCTCGACATCCCAATAGAGAAGATCAATCCCAATGGCGGCGCTATCGCCATCACCCATCCGTTGGGCATGAGTGAGTTATCCTTGTCTTCGAGCCTCCCCTTGTCTTCGACTGTCCTGTCCCTCCGTCTACCGTTCCCCTCCTTGGATATCGCTTCTCCTCTTTGGACGTCTATCCTCGACGGGTTTTGGATTCCTCCCTCCCTCGACGGGTTCTGTCATAGCTTCATCTGGAGCATCCCCCAACATATGCCATCCGCTCGCTCTTGCTGACGTACATTCCTCTCTAGCCGGCGTCCGCCAGATTGTTACAGGCCTCGCAGAACTACAGCGGCGTGAGGAGAAGGTCCTGCTCACCAGTATGTGCATCGGCAGCGGGATGGGCGCGGCGAGTATAGTGGTGAACGAGGCGTGAGGTGAGCGTGTTTACGGCACAGTTAGAGAGAAGCTCTTTGAGTTGACTTTGTTAAGGACCTACTTACCGGCTGTTCCTCAGCATCTCTTTGAGGACCTACATCGGTGTTCGCCATCGAGGCAAGCCCTCGCATATCTGTCCTACGATTACAAGTGACTATAAAAGACAATGACCACACAGTGCCCGCGTCCCGTCTATATCTAGCAGCGAATGTCTAACAACAACAGAAGATCCCAGCAGTGGAAGGAGAGTCTAGGCCGACAGTGGAGGAAGTGTATGCCAGCAAAAGAAGTCTATGCAGAAGAAAGGGATATGTTCATGAAGGAGGTTCACTCCGCGATTCGTCAACCCTGACATCCAGCGCGCATCGGCCAGACCATCTCACCACTAGCGATGGCGCTGACCTCCGGTGTGTGCTCCCGAGCCGCGATCCTGCGCCGATCAGCCCGCCAGCAACGCCAAAGCTCCGTGCAGCAGGCCCGCCGACGACCCGTCCTCCTCGAGCACGGATGTGGAGAGGATGTTCGCGTACAGCTTCGACAGCGCGTCATTCGCGCCCGAGAGGTGCGCGACCCGACAGCACACCGCGTGCGTTCGTATGAACGCGGGATCTGGCGGCGGTATGCTCAGCCCCGTGCGCGGGTCCTCGAAGGGGCGGAGGGTGATCTCGGGCAGGCAGTCCCGCGGCGCGCCGCGGGGCCCGGTGAGGCGGTAGCGCGTCTGGGTGTCGTTGGGGCCGTGCGTGGCGGCGAGGGGGATGGGCTCGAGGCAGAGGCGGAGCTTGTTCATGGCGAGGTTGATGGGTTCGCTGACGGCGATGAGGTTGCGCGGGGTGTGAGGGTCGTGGGCACGGGCGTCGGGGATGGCGCCGATGCGGTAGAGGACGGCAACGCATTCGCGGGTAACTTTATTCTGGTGATGCGTTCGGGTCAGCGGGGGATGGGAGCGGAGGGTGAAGGAGATGGATAGGCGCACCCTGGGTAGGAATTCCGCGACCTTAACGGTTACGTTGTTGGTGGAGGGTCGGGTGAGGCCGCGCTCGACGCTGAGGTTGTCGGTGTAGCCGGTCATTGAGCAGCGGAAGTCGTCACGGAGGAGGGTCTTTGAGGCAAGTCAGATTCATTCCCTACTGCGGTATCCGCTGACGCACCTTAGCTTTGTATTGTACATTGTCCGGCCCCTTGCATGCCTCAATATAGTCGTCCAACTTGACCTTCCGTGTGGGCGCCGACGTATCCGACTCCGATGTCGCGATCGCTTTCGACCTGACTGCACGCCGATCAGCACCCATCCGCCTTTGACTAGATCAACCCCGCCCGCACGCGCCTACTCACAATGGTGCACAAAGTACTTGACGAACAGCATGCCGAGCCGGTACAGCCGCGCGTCCACCTCGCAGCAGTACGACACGTCCGCCGCGATGCGCTCGCGGCCCGCGGGAGAGATGGGGTGCAGCAGCAGGTAGCCAAGGACGCGCGCGGCGACAGTATGCGAGATGGGCCCGTGTGCGCGAAGGTGCGAGGCGCGCTGCTCATAGCGGAGCACGCTCTCGTACGCGGGGTCGGGGTCGATGGGGTCGGCAGGGGGCAGCGGCTGAGCAGAGAGGCCCCAGCCATCGTCCATGGCGCGCGTCGTGTGGGGGAGGGGGAGGTGGCGACGGTGGTGGGAGGATGATGAAAGAGGCCGATATGCAAATGTGGCGGCGCTGGGCGCCTAAATCGAGCGATCGGCGAGGGTGTGAAATCGGGCTCAACTTGAAGAGGGTGAGTCACCGCTTCGTCACTGCGAGTTGGGTGGCAAACGGAGGACCTTCGGGCTCATGGTAAATAGCGAGTAGCCGGTAGCAAGCATGAACGATGCTGTTCTTGAATCCTTCTGACCATCTGACGAGCTTGGTCTACTACGGCGAGCCCCTCCTCGATCTGGGAGCGGCTTGTCGATACCGTAGTACAAGGAGTCTGACCGTATGTGAAGCGCACCTATTAAGTAATGTAGAATTCGGAGGGGTCCCCCAGTACTTGACCAAGCGAATAGAAGAACTTGCCCTAGTCGGGTGAGCGAGCTTCATAGAAGGGCACGAAGGGAAACGAAACACCAATTTCATGTTGCCTGCGAAATTGGTCAACACTGCGCGTTCGCGAGACCGTTTGTTAAGGCGAAGATTCCGAGCTTCGACTTTCTATTAGAGTCTCGTACCAAGTATCTACAACCACGGAGACATGTACAGTACCGACCCCTACTTAAATACAGATAAATATGATACAAATGGTCGATGGGAGGGGCTACGCAATAGTCCGTGGTCGTTTAATCCGCTTTTGTGAACCCACGCCATCGTTGTCTGCGTACGACCGCTTCCCCAATCGGACGAGGGATTTACACCGTCTCTCCGTGGCCGCTTTCGCCTGCATGCTACGTGTTATGGGGCCCGTAGGAATATCCTTCTGTCGAGGACGAAGATTATATCGCGTCTGGCGCAGTCGTCAGTCTACGGGTCTGATGCATGTAATGCTGCAACGTACTTGTTCGTTCGTCTTCGAAGCTTTCTCCCTGGATCGTCTCGGACGCACTGTCTTTCGCTCTGGCGTCGTCGGAGGGCTTAGCGGGGCGCCTGGGCTGACGAGCTCACTGGCCGCCGGTGCGTGAGGTTCGTCGATCCGCACGACGTTCGCCACGATGCGGTGCAGCACATCTTGCAGGTCGATGGCGGCGGCCAGCGACTCCAGCCTCGCCTTGTCCATGACTAGTCCTTCGGAGGCCTCAGCGTCCATCGTCG
>JAMQCK010001151.1:0-11422 GCA_024196135.1 Pleurotus ostreatus/Saccharomyces cerevisiae fusant | reverse complement strand
GCCGAGCTGAGTGGTACAGGGTAAGCGTAACCTGAGGCGTAAGGTCACAACAGATACGACAGCTTTTGATGAAGACTGGTCGATGTCACAGAGAAGGTGGGGGTCCCGAGTCACTACGTTTGAGTATGGTCAAGACGCCGGGGCATAGACACTCTGCGAGAGACATCCTCGAGCACACTGGCCGCAGCATGATGAACGCTCAGGTCAAGCACAGTGCCGCCGGCAGCTTCTTCACGTGCGCACACGAACGTTTGATCGCCGGCCAGCAACAATAGCGCACGTGGCGGAACACGCTCTTTCCCAACCGTCACGGGTCACCGCTGCACGACAATGCACCGTGCCGTACGCCGCCTGCAACTGGCGAACCGCAAGCCTGGTGGAGTGCGGGATGGGACTGCTCTCTCTCCTTACGCCTACACTCGCGCTCGACAGGCCGCGTGCTTCTCCACCTTGCCATCTCGGACATGGCCTTCCTACCCGACCCGCATTCCCGGACATGCTTCGATAGGTCTGCTATCCTCTCCAAACAGATCTCTGCGCACCTCTGCTCCAAGAAAGTCGCCAACACATGACTCATTCGACGAAGACAAAGACTCCAGCCTCTTCGAGCAGGATAAGCCTGACTTGGGCAACTACCAGATTCTTCTTCCCCAGGAGCCCTTCATCTTCGGCGTCAACCACATAAAGCGCCGCTCTGTTCCCAAGAAAATAGCTCGGCCGCCGAACTACCCCCAAGATGGCGTGGAAGTGGACCCTGACGCTGATTTGCCTGACGCGGGTGCGAGCCGGGTGTTGATTCCGCTTGGGGGAGAGGAAGAGCGCAAGATACGTGCGTCGTGTAAGCTTGCGGCGGAAACGCTCAGATTCGCTGGTAGCTTGGTGAAAGTGAGCAGGGTGTCTTTGATTGACCTGGCGAGTAACAGGGCTAACTTACGTTCTTGCTAGCCCGGCGTCGCCACTGTCGCCATAGACGATGCTGTGCACAAGTTCATTGTCAAGCGAGGCGCGTACCCGAGCCCACTAGGGTATGGTAGCTTCCCGAAGGCGTGTTGCACGAGGTATGCAGAATTATAATGCACCGGTGACCTACTCAATGACTTCTTCTCGCTGCAGCGTTAACAACATCGCGGTGCATGGCATTCCAGACAAGTAAGCATCGCATTCTCTCTCTTTATCTTGCATCGCCAAACTTTCTTACGAGTAATTGGCAGACGACCGCTGCAGCCCGAAGACATCGTCAAAATCGACATCACCGTCTACCTCGACGGGTACCACGGCGATACGTGCCGAACCTTTGTAGTCAGTGACCTCGATGTCGACCAGCCCGGTCATGCGCTCGTCGCCGCTTCCGAAGCCGCGCTCGCGGCAGGCATCGAGGCGTGCGGTCCTGGGAAGCCATTCAGAGGTATCGGGAAGTCGATATATAACACAGTAGTGAAGGGGAAAGGTGAGCGAAAGATAGTCCTCCTCGTTCGGTCCCTCTTAAGTTGTTTCCTTCGCTCACCGCCTTCACCAGACCTCTCGCCTTCAATTAGCCCCGACCCCCGGTGGCGCTCCTACGGACCCTACTGTGTCTCCGACGCCTTCAGCGGTCATGGTATCGGCACTGAGTTCCACCGTCCTCCATGGATATACCATTCCTTGAACGAGGAACCGGGGACGATGGCGCCGGGGGATGTCTTCACGATTGAGGTGAGCCTTGTTGAACTATATTTGACTCCCGTTCGTGCTGACAATTTCCGAGCCCGTCGTGATACAAGGGAGCGATCCAAGCACGTGGATATTCCCGGATGGGTGGACGGCGTCTACGGAGGTGAGCTTTCAGCCTGTCAAAGTGAAGTCATTATCTGCGGTTTGGCTAACAAGAGTGCCACAGAACTGCGCGCGCGCCGCCCAGGCTGAGCATACCGTCCTCATTACAGAAGACGGCGTCGAGGTATTGACGCGGTGGGACGACCCGGTTGAGGACTGGCGTGGTTTATTCTAGTGTCAGTGTTTTTCGGTGCTATATGGGCGATGCGCTCCTGCGCCTTGATCCAATGGGGAACATTAGCGCTCTCAGCGCAGTACTCGATAGTCAGAGTTTCTGAGGTGACGGATCCGATTGGTCCAGACCTCAACATTCGTTCCAAAGGGCAAAGAACGACGGACACTCTTCTGAAAACTAGAGTCGGGTCCCAAGACTACAAGGAGATCACTTCTCCAGCAATCCGAGCAGATCGGGTTTTCGGAATGCATTGCTCCGCTGATCCGCCGTCGAATAACCCCATTCGAGAACAATGGCATCGGCGGTTTTTGCAACGGATGAGGGGTCATGAACACAAACATTTTCGCTGGTGGTCATACATAGCAGTGTATATGGAAAGCGCGATTACATAGCCTGGGACGAGAGATGCAAAACTACAAACCCGGAGAAAAAAAGTAGCTGGCGTCGTCAAGACGCGGTAAAAAGAAAATTATGCTCGGGAAAACAGGGACGAGATGATGTATGCATAGTGAGGATGTGAGTATGATGCAGGTGAGGGGTCGTCAATGCAAAGGTCGTGAAGATGCATGAATGATGTGTATGACGCGAGGGGCGGAGGACGGTTGCGCCGGTTCATGCATGGTTGTGCTGAGTTAAAACTGCTTTCTGGATGGCTACAGAAGGGGAGGTCAGCGCGCTGAGCATGGGAGCCCGGAGGAGAAACATACTCCAAGCACGTTCTTGGCGGTAGGAGTCGAGGCATCCCACGGCGCGATGTTCTCCTTGTTCTCTTCAGTGCGGGCGCGTGGAGTGTTGCCCGTCGTGACACCAAGTACGGTGCCCTTGAGCTCGCGAAGTACACGCGACTTGCGTACGCGGCGGCGGGAGGAGTTAAGGACGTGGGCGGAGGGGGCGCGTCTGTGAGGAATGTGATCAGCGCGAAGGCCACAACAACAGGCTGTTACACATACGAAATCATGGTGGACGCGGTGGCGGTGGTGGGGGAAGGGTCTAATGGACGGCGGGGAGAAGAGACGCGCGGGGGGCGGCGAGGAAGGGGAGGGAGGTAAAGGTCGAGGTGGCGGTTGGAGAGAACAGCGGGGGAACGCCACATCGGTATTTATGTGCCGATGTCGCGTGGCCTCGGTGCAGCCACGCGTGGCTTCGCCTGCCCCCATACTACCATACGGGGCTGGATCAGAGAGATACCGATTCCCACGTACTTGCATTGTGAACGAGGTGTCACTGGGCCCGTGCCCTCGACGCAAAGCCAGCTGCGGGCTCTCCGCGCCAGGGGGCGGAGCTTATCAGATGACGCTTGAACGCTTGAACGAAGCAGAGGGCGCGGAAATACTGCAGGTAGAGGACGCTGTCATGTGGGACACATAGTATACGAGCCACCTCAGTAGGGAAACTCCGCTCCTCTGCCCGAAAGCGTTGGCTCTGATCCGGTGAACCGTCGGCTTTTGGCATGCCAACATGTGCGAGAGCGCAATTATGCCGTTGTGCTTATCAGAGTATACAAGTCGATTTTTCTTGTGCAAGAGGAAGCGGCAGGCACGTAGTGTAGCGTCGGCGTCCTCAGTGTGTCCCGTTTTGGAAGGCTTCTCGGATTGCTTCTATTTGCCGCGGCAGCTTCTCATCACATCATCACGCTAGCCTTCGCAAGCATGATCACGCTTCCCCACTTGGGATAAGGACACGGGAGGATGAGGCGGGCATCCATTCAGGACCAGAAGATCGCTCGGAAATCATTCATGAAGAAGGGACACGTGTATGATATCGGAAGCGTAGCGGTACATAGGGTAGACTGATAGTACAAGGGGACGAGGATTGTCCAAACGGAGCGTGCATGCTCAGACCTACAGGGCGCCTCCACATATTCTGCCGTCGTCTATTGACGTCGAAGAAAAGTCGGTTCCACTGAGCTGCGCATCACTTATGAGATCCGGGGAGAAGAGGAGTGTCGTGACGCTTTAGAATGTCATGGCCTCCTTCATTATCGCTCGACCCCGCTTCATCATGGCTCGGCTCAAACACGTCGTTGAGAACGGAAGGTCGCTCGCTCGCCACACAAGCCCTTTCCATAATCTCATCCGACACCAGCTGCTTGAGGTAGTCGATCTCGGCATTGAGCGCACGCAGCTCATACGCGCTTTCGGTGTCGGAGTCGTGCTCGGAGACCTCATAGGGCTCGTCGCAGTTCCCGGCGCCGTCGTTCGGGTCGCCTGCACCTGCATTGTTCGTGTCACCTGCGCCGTTCGGTGCGCCTGCGGCGTCGTTCGTGCCACCTGCGACCTTCACCCTATCGCTGTCGCTATCCCACTCGGCTGGGACGGGTGGCACGGACCGCGACCACTCGAAGGCAGGCAGGAGGGCAGGAACGGGCGCAGAGGGTTTCGGAGGGAAGAAGGCGGCGGAGAAGGTACGGCGAGGCGCATTGGCTGAAAATGCGGGACCAGGAGGATGTTTCGAAGAGAGACGTTCGGCGAAGGAGACGTCATGAGTATGGGCTGTGTTCCCGCTTGGAACTGCACGGGGAAAGTCGTCGAGAGGTTCGCCGGGAACGTTGGGAGAGTCGGGCCCGCTTTGCGGAACAGGGGAAAATTCGCTTGTAAGGGGTAGAGCCTCTAGCCAGTCAGAGAGTTCACGCGTCGACCGGACAGAGGTGCGCTCGTCCGACTGCTTTGAAAGCTCCGTATGAGCGAGCTGAAAGGCATAGCGGGCGTCTCCCGTTCGTGATGGATCAGGCGCTTCGATGAGTTTGGCCTGAGAAATAATAAGAAACCACTTTTGTGTGAGCTGCGCAAGGACGTACCCTGCCATCTATTTCGACGAAGACTCGGCGGAGTCCGAGAGCTGACGAGGTTCTGCGAAGAGTGGAAGGGGAAGGCACCGGATTGACAGAAGACTCTTTGTCAGATGCGCCTTGATGGAACGGACATCCTATGTGCTGCCCGTGTGTGCCACCTCTGAGAGTGGGCGCGGATCGGCGCTTATGTAAAGATGAGAGATGGGAGTTTCTAGATGGCAGACGATCAGGCAAGAAACCCTCGAAAGAGAGTAAATGGCTAACGAAGGCATGGTGATACGTGTATGTCTCGACGGATCTGCCAGTTAGATTGAGCGTGCGCAGAGGGGTCGGTCATGCCTCATCAGCGCTAACAGCTCCAGGGTGTTCTCGATGGCTCAGAAGAAGGAGAAGTGGGACGAAGAGCTCAATGGTGGCCATCTCTGCCACTCGGAACAAAGCAGCCACCTTTACGCAGACCATGTACGAGCTGACCTCAGTCCGCAGCATCGACAAGATGTCTTTATCAATCGCACTGCTGGTAGCTCTCAAGAGCCCTCTTCGCTCGTCGTGGAACTGCCAATTGAACATCGTGAGGAATGGAGACAAGATAGCATGGCAACAGCCGGATGGCGACGCTGAGCGGCAATCGCCGGTGCGGAGCTTGAAAGGGTTGTACGTCAGGCTGCGGCTGTCCCGATCCGTCCATCATCCTTGTTCTCGACTTCCGCTTCCGATTGAGAGGCGGCGTTGCTGTTCTGACCAACACATCTTGCAATCCGGCTCCCAACCCGCGAATCTGCTATTGCGGGTCAATACAAGCCACCGGCCACCCACGGCCATCTTGCGGGACAGGCAACAGCAGCGCCGCCTTGTCGTTCTTTGTTCTCGAACACCCTATAGGACGCGCAGTCCGCCCCCCTCTTTCATCGTTGTTCCCCACCCTCACCTGCTTGCCGAACTCCCCCTGAGCCGACACAATCGTCGAGATGGCGCCCCGTGGTCGTCAGCCCCGTCGCCTGGCCGCCGAGCAGGCCGTCCCCGTCCGGCCCGAAGTCATGGAGGAGGAGGAAGAGCGCTGCTTGATCGACTCGGAGCCCCAGTACACGATCGATATTGAGCGCTGGCGCCAGCAGGTGGAGCAGGAGTGGACGATGGCGGAAGAGGTGGAAAGGGAAGACGCGGACATGGCGCTCGAGCAGCATCTGTCCGAGCTCGGGTGCAACCGCGCGCCCAGCAACGTGCTCGCGAACGAGTTTTTCGGCCTCGATGGGTCGAGGCGCGTTGCTGCAGCTGTGAAGGAGGATGGCGGCGCCTCTGCGATGGAGGATGAGCCAGGATCGCCGCTTCAGCGCGTCCGCACGATCAAACGTGCTAGCCGAACCAGGAGAATGTCGGCTTGGGAGAAGACCCCGTCCCCCAAGGTGCGTGTCATTCTTACGTATCGTCGCGCACCTGCTCATCGTCTTTCAGGATCTTCCCCTGCCACATATCGCTGGCGGCCACCACGCCCGCGATCGGCGCGCTCCAGCATGGCAGGACAGCCCCGAGTCTCCAGACCTCCCGCCTCCCGAGGTCATCTTCGGGCACAGGCTCGAGCGCAGGCTGGAGGACTCGTACACGGGTCAGTACGGGCACATACGCTCGCCGTCCGCTCCGGATCGGCGCTACCTCAGCTCGAGCAGGCGCGTGCCGGAGTGGCAGATGAGCCCCGAGACTCCTGCGCTGCCGTCTCCGGAGGTGCTTTTTGCGAACCAGGAAGACGGGTACAGGACCTCAGGTCCGGACTCTCGCCATCGCCGCGTCGGCTCGGCCGTGGATGAACGCGGCGTCAAGCGCCTCGCGCCTCGTGCAGTCGGTGGACCTCGCGCATTCGGTCACGCCCGCGTCGAGAGTGAGAGCGCGGTCCTCCGTCGTCCCAACGGTGCGCGCGCGGACGTCCGCTCACCGCCCGCGGTCCATTCCCCGGCGGTCTCCTCGCTGTCCCCGCCCCTAGGCGACGTGCTCCTCCCGCCCCTCGAGGAGTCGCTCTTCTCCTGGGAGTTCCCTGTCGTGGAGGACATTGAGTCCATGGACGGCGAGCGCGAGCGTGGCGAGAACGCGCGCGTCCTGCGCAAGCGCTCGAGCAAGGGTGTCAAGCGCCCGTACCAGAACGCCTTCTCCGGCGACGAGGGCCACGCGCCCGACGCGCCGCCCCGCGCGCGCAAGCTCGCGCGGGCGCCAAAGCGGCTGCCGCCGCAGACGCCGCTCGCGGAGTGCCACGTCCCGGAGCAGCGCCTGCCGCAGTCGGCCTATGCGGAGCGCACCCCGCGGACGCCGCTGGAGGCGCGCTCCCCGCGGGTGCTGACAAAGGCCCGGCCGCAGGCGGGTCTGGCGCAGGAGTACGCGAAGGGTGAGCGGAGGCGGGAGGAGATGCGGCGCGAGCTGATGGAGAACGTGCTGGGGATGCGATGCTAAGTGGTGGGTATGCAGTGCGCCGACCGTGCTCTCCTGAATGAGGAGGAAGATGCGCACGGTCGCCTGCTTACCCAAAGGAGGAGGATGCGATACTGTGGTGGCCGGCATCGACGGCGTCAGCAGCAACTTGGTCTGCAGACGCGCGCGCGGTGCCGGCGCAAACAAATCTCTTTCTTTCTTTCTTCGCTCACGATCCACTCACGCACCCCATGCGCTCTCCTTCGCTTGGATAGTCTATTTATCATCCATCCTATGCCCCCCATGCATTCCCTCGTTCTCTTATGCTGGCTCTTCTCGTGTGCTTGGCGATGTTCATACTTTTCCGGGTGGGGTCTTTGGTGGGCGTGGCGGGTGTTGTGGTTTACGATCCTGGGTCGCTCACGCGGCTTCGTGTCGTTGACTATCCTCGTTTATGCTCTTCTCTGATCCCACCCGATCGGACATTCGTTATGGTATCCGTGCGTTCTCAGTACCGTCACCGTGCGTGCATAGTAGTGGTAGTGGTGGTAGTGATGTCCCGCGCGATTGGTGGCTCGTAGTACGAGCGCCGCAATAACTCGCGCGTGCATGGCAGTGACAAAGGACTTTGATGATGATTTTTTCTCGGCGGCGACTTAGTGCACTGATACCGTTGTACTCATTGTGTACTGTATGGCCGTGCTGTACTAATGAATCTTCGTTGTCGCTGATGCTCGTTGTGCGAACAAATTGCAGAACGAAGTAGCCAAATCGACTGCTTGACCGTGACAGTGTGGTAGACCTTGCATCTAGCCTACGCTCACCTGGACACTCAGGCTGAGATGTAGCGCGCAGGTTGCAGCAGCTTCGTACAGAACTGAAGTCTCTCGCGATATTTACGCGCAAGGGGCCATAAGCATCGAGGATACGTACTCTTTCGCGAGTATTATCAGACAGGACCGTAGCACCCATAAACGGCGAATTTAGGCAATAAATAGGATAATTTAGGAGCAATTTACCGCCCAGCGGCGTTTGACTGTACAAGGATCGACGTCGTTAAGGTTCTCTGCTGAATATCATCGTAGGCCCCGTCTCTCGTGACCCTGACATGACTTAGGCCTTGGGGATGCCCGGGATGTCGGGGATGTCCACGCCGAGCTCATCCGCGCACTGGTTGCAGCTGTCGGGCTGTCCGGCTGTTAGCGATGCAGAGAGTCGACGCTCGGAAGCAAACATACGAAGTTGACGGCCGAGTTCGCGGCGGATGCGAGGCAGACCACATCGTTAGGGACGTCTTCAAGATGTCTTTAGCTTCGGGATCACCCTTGACACTGAGCGAGCGCTTACCGGCGCCACCTTGAGCAGCTGCAACACCGCAGATAGCAACAGTGGGCGCGAGGGCGGCCAAGCATTCCTGAAAAAGAGGCAGTCAGCGCTTCTGGATAATTGATCAGGACTGGTACTTACGACGATGGGGCACTTGATCTGAGCAGCGCGAATTTCAGCAACGGGGGCAGGCGCGGCAGAGACGCCAGCAGCAAGAAGGGCGAAGACGGCAACGAAGGAGAGCTGCATGGCTGAAAAGAACGAAAGAAGGGGGGGTTAGCTGTAAAGGAGGGAGGGAAAGACGAGAGGCGAGATGAGGAGAAGAGCGACCTCCCTACGATCTTATATATGCGACGCCTTGGGTCGACAGAGAGTCCATACAGCCGAGAGAGATGGGCGGAACGGCGGTATGACCGCGGTAGATGCGGGCCAGCTCATGCTTGAGGCGCGAGAGTGTACGAGGTCTGTATACCAGTCCGCCATGTCGTATATTCAGAGCTCCATGTCAAGGGGGTGCGCAGCGTAGCAGAGCTTGCATCAAAGGTTGTTGGCAGAGCAGCAGCGGCAACATCTGAGGGGAGTGGAGTGCGCGCCAGTCATCCTTTGCGGGTCCATGTAGGAGGGTCCAGGTCATGGGGCAGAGTGTCAATTGAGACACGTATAGTATCAGTAGCAGGAAATCCATGATTTTGTATCGTGAGAGCCGCCTATCATGATGCTTGGAGCCCAGTCATTATGTGGCTCCCACCTGTGTCCTGGATATGTCGCAGGTTTTACGAGTGCTCGTGGCCGGCTTCGAAGGGTCAGGGATACCTCATTCCTAAGACAAATAAGGAGGAAACGACGGGCCAACGTGATGAGTAGCGGCCTGGCAGTGGAACAGAAGGAACATTGAAAGCTTTCCTAAAGGGGAATGGGCCGGGAGCAAAACCAGGTTGATCGTCAACACTACCAAATAGCCGCCCACCGCCAGAGAGCAGCGGGCGAATTTTCTCACCTACATACGGTTCTCACATATGAGTAGCGGCAACCGTCAAACAATATAATTATCCTTCCATCGTACGTCGTATGTAGTTATGGACTAATAATACAAGTGCATGCAATGCATCGATGCGTAGGTTATGCAGATGAACGAGAGGAGAGAAAGCCAAAAGAGGACGTCCGGGAAGTCAAAGGAAGCAAGTGGTGGCGCAGCCGACCGAAGCGTATATGCAGGGCGGTATATGGTATAAGTGAGGCGAAATATGAACACGAAGGGGGAGAGGGTCTTATTCACAAAGACGATTAGCGAGGCGAGCATTACATGCTCGCCATCGCTGCCCATCGCGACTCTTCTGCGGTCCATGGCGACGTCTCTGGTTCGATCTGGCGGAGAACTTCGAGGGAGCGGCGCGCTGCCTTCTCCTCAGGAGTGGCCTCGTCCTCCACAGGCTCGGGCGAAGCGGGTAGGGGCACGTCGACTGCCGCTTTGGCGTCCGGGACGCCCTCCTCATTTGGCCGCGGTGTAGTCTGAGCTGATGCACCCAGAGCTGGTGAGGCGCCCGCGTCCGGACGGGCGCCGATCGTCGGCGTGTGACTGCCCTCTGCCGCGGCAGCTGGTGCCTCCACAGACGCCGATGCATCCTCCACCTGCTCCCCGTCCGCCCCATCGACGGGCACACGTATCGCACTGAGCATCGATATAACCGATGCCCTGTTCTCCCGCAATGTGGGCGATGTCGGCACGGACTTCATCCCAACATTTGACGATGACCGCGAGTGGAATACTATAGGTGACGGTATGCGCCCCTTCTCCGATGGCATGCCTCCGTTCTCTGAGGTCGGCGGTGTCGACTTGTCGGTGTCAAAGGATGTAGAATCGCTATCGGACGTCGCGCCGTCGGGGTCACGTAGTCGTCTGCAGAGACAAAGTGAGCTAGGCGCAAGAGACAAGTTGATAGCGACCACGCACCTATTTTCGCGCTCAATCAAACGGAGAGCACTCCGCAATGCTTCCTTCTCTTGTATCGCTTCGCGCAACTCTTCCAGAGTTTCCGCTGCTTTTATGCGTTCGGACGCAACCATTTTGTTTGCCTTCACGCATGCGTTAGTCTTCAATCGACCAATATCGAGGCGCAAACCGCACCTCCTCGAACAAAGCCTGACTGAGGCTTTCCAGCTCTGCCTCCAGTGCCTCCTTCTGTCGCAACGTCTCCTCCCTCGCCCGCCTCTCTTTCTCGCACTCCGCACGCCTCCTCTCGAGCTCAGCCAGCATGTTCTCCAGCTCCTTCTCCCTCACCGCATTCGCCTCCGCGCCCACTGGTAGCGACACGCTCGTCGCATGCTGCACCGGCGGCGCATTGGGATTGGGGCTTGGGGCTGCGCTCGGCGTCTCCGGCCGCGACGCCGTGCGCGCGAGGTTCGTGCTCGAGCTCCCGAAGCGGAACTTGAAGAAGCGGCTCTCCTGCTGCGCGGGCGTCGGCGACTTGGCCGGTATGGACGGGGAGGACGCGGCGGAGCTGCTCTCGGAGCTCGGCGCGGGAGCGGGGGAAGGCTGGGGTGCAGGCTGTGACGGCGCTGGCTGAGGGGAAGCCTCGCCGTCGATGGAGGCCGAACGAGAGGGAGCCTGCGACTGGTCGAGCGAGGCGTGGCGCGAGTCGCCCTCCTGCGGCTTGGCGCGCCGCCAGCCGACGTCGCGCCCCGCGCCCGCGTTGTTGCGCAGCGCCTCCTCGAGCATCTCGTTGTTCGCGATGACCATCTTCAGGTTCGACTGCGTCACATTCAGCTGCACCTCGAGGTCCGCCTGCGTCTTGAACGTCTGCGCCAGGAGCCCGGACTGCGCTGCTTCTCAGCTTCCCGTCGCCAGCACATACGAGCATGCAACGCACCACCTCACTCAGGCGCCTGATGACCATGTCCAGCGCCTGGCGCAAGTCGTCCTCCTG
>JAMQCK010001150.1:0-11428 GCA_024196135.1 Pleurotus ostreatus/Saccharomyces cerevisiae fusant | reverse complement strand
CTCAGAGAGAAGCTCGACGTGCGGTCCTTGAAAGACCGGAAATCCTCACTGTCAAACAGCGACTTCCAATCCGACTCCTGAAAGCCTCTAGAGCAATGTATGGCCCCCAGCGTTAACTGCGATAAGGCGGGGGCTTCAAGGCTGCGCAGAACGGTGCCGAGAACAAGAGTGGTCTGGCCGGCCAGAAAAAGCTCTCGCAGCCGCGGGAGCACAGCGTGCGAAGGCAAACCGAGTCGGATATGGTCAGAATTCATGATGCAGATATCCAAGACCTCGAGCGCTTCGCAGGAAGAGAGAATTTGGCACAGGAAGGGAGAGTCGATCTTACCCGTCTCCAAATGGGTGAGCTGCGAGAAAGGCAATTTCGGCGCGAATCCACTGTAGTCCTGCGTCCAGCGTGTCAGGCGCGGGGAATCCGAAAACAACTCTTCGATGAGATAGAGTTCGCGCATCTCGCCCACGATAGAGCAGGATTCCAGCATCTCCGCCGTGTGCCCGAGGAATTCGGGAAAAATCAGGTAGTCTAGGGCGTTTCCTGCGATGCAACATTCCTTCCACCGTGAGAAGTTCTTGAATAGCATCCTGAGCAGGAGATGCACGTCCTCCGAGTAATGCTCCAGATTGTCCGGAATATCGCCATCAGGTTCCGATGTAACGTCGAAGGAGAACGGTTCAGCGCGAGAACGGTCGAGGTAGAAGGTCACGGCTAAGCGATATTCGTGCACTTCGTTCCCGTTCCGTCCCTTCGTGACATCCATCAGCATCCGTCCCAGGTCGAACTTCAGGCGAGGAGCCCAAAGCCCAGCGCCATGCCGCGCGATGGCCCACCACGCGCGACAAACATGGCTTAGGGAAAGCGCGGTGAGCATATGAGGTTTCAGCGGACACGCGAGGGTCGTTCCTGCGCAGGCATAGAGGAAGATCTGCTGCCAGAGCTCGGTGGGAATGCGTCGAACGGGAGCTATGAGCGCCCGCTGCTGCTCTGCGAAGTCGGAGAGCCGATCTCGGTGCGCCTTCACTTCCTCGGTCAAGGCAGTGAGCCGCTTCAAGACACGATCGAGGTCGCGGATTTGCGACTTGGCAGCATCCGCGGCTGCGCTGTGCGCACGGCAGGAGGTTTCGGAGGGGATGTAGCCTTCGCGGATGGACTGAAGAATGTCCTCGGTCGGATGGAGGGACGCGTCGACAGAGATGGAGTGGTCGCAGTTCGGGCAGAGAGGAATGCGGGTTCTTGTCATAGCGACACGATCTTCTACTCGTTCGCGCTGGTGGACCGCGTCAGTAAAGCAGGTCATGCAGGTATACGAGCGAGGGACGCACCAGGAGAGCTCAATCGACGCAGGTTGAGGATTACAGGGTATGCGCTGTGCGAAGGGGTCTTGAGCTACGAAGAAGGATGACGCATAGCGACGTACATTCCCGCTGAGCAGTATCAGCGGCACAAAGATTCCTTCAATCCTCGTGGAATAGAGTCCAAGTGATCTGTATCTTTGCAGGATTGGGAAAGAGGTTCGAGTCAAATGCGTGATATGACCGTCGGGAATGAGGATGGGAAGGAATTATTCGCGCGCGCGCTTTGTCCCCAACCTTCATCTGACTGCCCGTATCACCACTGTCTACTATGACATCTCTCCAGGATGAATATAGCTCCTTCTTCTTCTCCCTCGCTCCAATCTTTCAGAGTCTGAGAGCACATGGAAGTCCAAGAATGCGCTCGACTCTGGACGCATACCCAAACTCAACAATGGGTGCTGATTGAATTTCGCAACCTCTTCCCCTGAGTCCGCGGTACGTCCTCCTCTGTCTCCATTGATCTTCTCCGGCTCAGCAGCAACGAGTATTACTACTACTACTACTAGGTGTCGCCGAAGACCTCCCCTCCCATGTGTATGTAGGTCCATAGCGGTCCTTGCGCTTCACGGCTTTTCCGGGCCGGCGCACAGCGAACACAGCACGATCACGTGACTGTGACGGATCCGAACCCACCTGGGTCACGTGAATGCTCATAGCCACCGCTCGTTGCTTTGCTCTCGCTCTTGCACTCCACACCCAACCCCCACAATGGCTTACTACATTCCGAACTCTCAGTTCTCCCCGCTCTACACCATCCCGCAGGATATCCTGCAGGACCCTCAGACACAGAACATGAACATGCCAGACGGCTACGCGCCGGATATGAATGCGAATGAATGGTACCTGTCCGATGCCGGTGCGTGGCAAAGCCATAGATCACTACTCCAGTGCTTAATCTATTATACAGAGACATTGGCCAACTTCCAGTACACAAACACAGGGTTCGACGAGTACCAGCCGTCGTTTGACGTGCCCGGTTTTGTCGCCGTGGTGCCAGACCAGCCACCTAGCCCAGCCGATGATGCACCGACACTCTCGAACGACAGTGCTCCTCATACTCTCGAGGCCATTGATTCAGACCCTATGCGGACCCTCCAACGCGACCTTGAGCGCATGACAGACGGTTTGTCCCAAGTCGAGGACTGTTACCTGTACAAGGGCGAAGTCATCGACTTCGATAACGATACGTGGTTCATGGAGCGGGGCCTGTGTATCTGGGCGAGGATCCTCCAGCCGGTCATTGAGAAATTCTACCAGAACAAGATCAACCGCTCGGTTGGGCAGCTGCCTGTGCACACCGCAGGCGTTTGTGATCCTAGCGCGCCGATCACGCAGGAACACAGCGACGCGCCGGGTGACGCGCGCGCCACCTATGATTCAGCTATCCCATACGGTCTCCCGACCCCTCCACTCATCCTCGACGCCCCACTCGATATCCCCGATACCGAAGCTCAGCCCAACCTCGCGGCCACCGAACAAAGCGCGCAGGTGGCGGCCACTGCCCCTGTCTACAGCTACCCCGAGACCATTGTCATCCCCGATGCAGAGAACATAGCCCCCGAACAAAGCACCACCGTCGGTGAACAAAGCCTCGCCTCTCTCGACGACCGTCGTGATCTCCTCGAACCCTCCGAGCGCCCCACCAAGCGCACGAGGCTCGACACCGCAGCACCCCCTACCGTCGACCACACCAACTCGGCATTGACCGCCCATCACACCTCCCGCCGCCAGCCTCGAGCGAATATTCGCCGGTATGTCAGATAATCCTATTCAGCCCATGAAATAATTCTGATATATTTTCCAGTGCTCGGAAGCCCCTCCAACCTCTTCGTCAGATCGCCCCCCAGCTTCCCGCGGTCGATGCCACTAGTCAAACCAACCACAACGCCGTCGAGCCTGCGCCTCTGGACGGTGCCGCCTCTACCTCGCTCGACGCTAGCGAACCTACCCCCATCAACGCCACCGAGCCCACGCCTTTTGGCGCTGAACCATCTACCCCGAACGCAGGCCTCGTACTCGGCTGGAATGGGTACGTTGACCCTATCTCTTCGTGTAGGAGACGAAACTGATGACGAATGTAGGGAGGAGTTCCCTATCGACCCGGCCGTAGTCGCGCAGATCGTGCAAGCCTACGCAAACCTACCTACTGAGGGAGACGCGCTGCCACCTGCGGAGGGCGATGCGCCCCTACCTGCAGAGGATTTCGTGCCTGAGCAGCCGCAGGAATATGCGCCTGCGCCTGAGCACCAGCAGGACTCTGCGCCTGCGCCTACGCAGAGCATCGCGCAGGTGCCCCAGCAAACCTACGTGGATCCCAGCTTCTTCCCGCAGGTCCCAGGCTATGGCCCCCAAGCATACGGAGGCTACACATACGGCTTCGCACCTGCACCCGTTCCTGGCAGCTTCGCGCCCGCGCCCGTCTACGAGGGTGCACCGATGACCGCTTACAATGGCCTGTACATGGACGCGTACGGCAACGCCTACGTACCGCAGATGGACCCCTACGCGCACCAGCCCTTCACCTACGCCGGTCAGCCCATCGCCTACGATAACCAGCCCGTTGCCTCCACTACGAACACTCAACTCCCCACGCCGCCGTCGACGATGTACAGCTCGTCGAACGAGTCATCGTCGTCGCTCAACAGCAACGCTTCGGCCTCTGACTCCTCTGGCACTTCCTCTTCGAACTCACCTTCGTCGGGGTCATCGAGCTCTGGATCTTCCCCGTCGAATTTGTCAAGGTCCCGCTCTGATTCATCCAGCTCTACGTCCGCCACGTCCACCTCCAGCTCCACCTCGCCCGCCCCCACCGCCGATGCCGCCTCCGGCTTCAAAGACGGCACCCTCGAAGAAATCTTCGGCACCTCCGGGCGTGCGCAGTGCCGCTGGGATGGCTGTGCGTGCGCCACCACCTTCACCCCGTACGACGCCGCGCACGCCCACACCCTCATCCTCCCGCACATCCTCAACCACCACGGCGCGCGCACTGAGCCCATCCCCGCGGACGCCGCGGAGCTGAGGCGGCGTCCAATAAACAAGAACGGGGTCAAGAACACCGACGCCTACCATTGCAGATGGATGGTGGAAGATACCGAGAGCGAGCTCGATGCGGATGGAAACCCCAAGATGCGCATCTGCGGCGCCTGGGCGGGAAGCCGGTCAGACTCCAAGGGTCTGTCGCGCCACATTGCGGAGACGCATCTGGGGAGGAAGAGGTACGGGGCGAAGCCGGCGACGCAGCCCAAGCCGACGACGTCCCGCGCGAGGAAGTCGAAGAAGACGGCGGCCGCCACAGAGGGCTAAATGTATGATGCCCAGGAATGGCCTCTGAAAGGATTTGGACTGGTAAGTTGTCAGCGTTCATCTTCAAGGAAGTGGTGAATGCTGATGAATTTTTCTCAGCCTGATTAACGGCGTCTATAACATGCCAGCTCTATGGCTCACAGCGAGGAGCCTGTTGAGGTCCATGTCTGTGATAGCATTGGGCACGCCGACGCGCAACCCGCCGACACATAGCACGCCTGGCAACATGTACGTTGGCGCATCGAACGATGCGTACAGTAGCGCGCCCGGCGTCGCAACCTCTGCATTCTCCCTCGACGCGCTCGGCGGTCGACTATCGGGTTACGCCGATTACACCGTCCTACCGTGGACGCGAATAGGCCACCGCGACACTCCGCGCCATACCTTCCGCAACGGGGGCCCAAAGCTGAAGGCCACTCGCACGACGGGTGGCCAAGAGGAAGACGGGGAATGGCTGATGGGTAGCCGAAGGAGAGGAGGGACGGGAAGAAGCGCGACGAGGACCCTCCATCTTGTATATATACCTGGAAGGAAGACAAAGCCAACGATGACGCGAAGAATCTATATCTGTACTTGTACTGATCGATATTGAAGGAGCCGACAAAGCCGAACAAGAGTGGGAAATGAAGTAATAAATCGCGGTTGGGTGTCAGGTCCTTCTGTTATCAAAATAGAACAAGGATCCATTGACAAAACACAGCGTCCTTCGCTGTACGTATACGTCACCTCTGCTGAGCCCAAAGTCCGAGGCCGACAGTGCGAACGGCGCACTCAAAAGAATCATCCCATTTCCTATCCCCACATCCGACGCCATCAGCACCAGTGCACGTTGTACCGAAGGAGGAGGCTAGAGCATGCAGCACCAGCTACGTCGGTACTCAATATGGGCACATACTCAACATGTAGCCATTGACCGACCCGATGCGTGGATGCCTCAGGAATTCGCGAAGTCTGTCGCCAGAAAGAGTCATGCTGATGTGCAAAGTGATTTTCCCCGAGGTTCGCTCCAAGAACGAGTACAACTCTGCCGCAAGGGACTCCCACCACAACTGACCGGGCCTCAAATCCAGCATCAGATACTCCAAAATGGGCGCGCTGAGGAGGCAGAGGACGGTATGCACGAGGGAGCTGGATGCTCTTTTGAGCGCGAGTACTTTCAGATGTGGGAGCGAGGCGCGCGAAGGGAAACCGCTGAGATGCGAGTCACTCCCAGCGGCTATGTAGACGTCAAGGTATTCGAGAGCTTTGCAGGACCGCAGTATTTGCCCCAGATATTCTACAGAAGTCCATTCCGCATCGAAATACGTGATTTGCGAGAATGGAAGATCCGGTTCGTAGAGCCCGCGGCCTGAATGTGACCAGCGCGTGAGGCGCGGTGCGTCCGCAAATAAAGGAACGATCCGGCGATGGCTTCCCTTTGGGTGAATGACGGAGCAGTACTCCAGCAGGCTCGGCACCTTTATGTGTGGTTCGTGCTCGAGCATATATTCCAACACGTCAGCGGCAATGGTGCACTTCTTCCATCTCCAGAAGTGTGCGAATACGTTGCAGAGCAGGTGGTGCGCGTCCTCCGAGAAAGTTTCCAGTTCCTGTGGCATTGCTTCGAGCCCACGCCACATTATGTGCAGGCGGAGCGGCTCAGTGCGGGAACGTTCGAGATAGCAAGCCACGACCGCGCGAAAGTCGCGCACTTCGTCCTCAAGTAATAATGTTGCAAGGTCAAACATGAGCGCGTACACGTCAAATCGCAGGTAAGGCGCCCAAAGCTGGGTATCGCGTCGAGCGATAGCACGCCACTTCTGACAGACGAGGCCGAGAGAGAGTGCGGTGAGCATGTCGCGCTTGAGGGGGTATTCGAGGGTCGTTTCTGCGCATGCATATCGGAAGATCGTCTCCCAGAGCTCGGCTGGTACAAGTTGAACAGGAGCCGCCAGAGCGCGCTGCTGCTCAGAATATTCAATGAGTCGATCGCGGTGTTCCTCCACTTCCTCGTTCAAGGTCTGAAGCTGCTCCAGCTCGTCAATTTTCGACTGGACCGCATCCGCTGCCGCGTTGTGCGCACGGCATGAGGATTCGGAGGGTATGTGCCCGTCGCGGATAGCTTGAAGCATTTCCTCTTCTGGACCAAGCGAGAAGTCGATAGAGACGGAGTGGCCGCAGTTGGTGCAGAGAGTGATGTGATGGTTTCCTGATATTGTGAGATGTTTTTTCTAGCTTGCTCTGGATGACTGCGTCAGCTGCTTGGGTCGTCCGCGCTGATAGTTCCCAGACGCACTGAGAATATTCAATGAGATTCTGGTGAAGCGGGTGAAAGGTTGACAGAAGAAAATTTGAGCAACGAGGAGGAAGACAGGAAGTGATATTTGCACGTGTGCTCCGTTTGGCAGCCACGTTCAATTCACGCACTCTGATTGACGAGCTATACCTTGAGATTAGAATCATTCCTATGTCTGCGCGGTCAAATGCACAAGGGAATTCCGCGCATCTCGCCTCAGTCGAGTGTCGCTGCGTACCGAGATGAGATTCAGACAAGTTGTGGGTCCACCCTTATTGATGACATCACCTCCGGCGCGACGGACGGAGGCAAAGGCACGTGCTGCTGCGTATCCGCGGTCATTGACCGCGTCTGCGCGCCCAAGTCGCCTTGTCTTCCACCACCATCTCCCCCTCCTCCCCATGGACCCTTAGACTCCACCAGCTTGCCATAGAAAGCAGCCCATGCAAGCTGACACCGACATGTACCGCCATCAGATCCACAGGACGTGGCTCGCGCTGCGCCATCGCCCACAGCTGCGGAACTGGGTCTACGGCTCCGTCTTGCTGTCCTCGCTATACCTCCTCTATCAGTTCATCACCCCCGCTGGCGTACGACAGTCATCCATTGTTGAAGTCCATGTCGAACCCGAGATCCTGCCGCAGTCCGTCTGGGACAACCGCGCCGAACGGGTGAAGAAGGCGTTCCGTCATGCATACCATGGCTGGGAGCAGTACGCCGCCCCGCACGACGAGTTGAAGCCGATCTCGAATACCTACATAGACAAGTGCGTGACTATACTATTACTTTCTCTAACCGAGCTGACGATCGGTAGCTTCAATGGCTGGGGCGTCACTGTATTCGATGGTCTCGACACCATGATCCTCATGGGCCTCGATCACGAGTACAAGCGCGCGCTCAAGCATGTAGAGGACATCGAATTCGACATGGAAGAGGTACGTCTGTGCGCCTACTTGTCAACGAGTGCGCTTGTCCGCCTCCACGTTCTATTCTTGTAACATATTGTCGCGAGCCTCATCCCCCTTCACTATCCCCCTTGCTAGTCCTGATTGTTGACAAAGAAAGAAATACCATTACACACCTTCTACCAGGAATCAGATGTTAGAGAAACGGCTGCGCGTAGCCTCAGGCTTCCGCGGCTGGGATTGGAGTCTCGTTCACGCTCATGAAGTCTCGGGTCATCGTTTTTTGTTGTATGCGATTCTCATCCTCCGCAGGGCCGCTTCGCGCCGTACTTCGAGACCGTCATCCGCTACCTCGGCGGCATGCTTTCCGCTTACGCCATCTCGCCCAACAAGGATCCTGTACTACTGCGGAAGGCCGATGAGTTAGCACGCAAGCTCGACCCGGTCTTCAACACGTTGAGCGGTCTACCGTACTATGGCGTGAACCCACAGACGTGAGTTACAAGTTTATATGCTTGAAGCTAGCTGTTGACCTTGGTAGAGGTGCGACGCAAGGCCCTGACATCGGTATCCTCGCCGAGATCGCCAGCTTGCAGCTCGAGTACACCTACCTTGCGAAGGCGACCGGTAAGAAGGAGTACTTTGACAGAGTGCGCATACGTTGTTGTTGTCCTGGCTGAACCTCTTGCTGAGATCCATTGGCAGGCGCAGAACGTCATCAACATCATCAACCGCGCCAACTACGACGAGACCGGAGGCATGATGCCCATCGGGTGGAATACCACTGATGGGACGCCGCATGACCGTGAGCTTGAGCTAGCCTGTGTTGACGCGCTCGACCTAACAGCCATTCAGACAGTGTATCCGCGGGTGCTCAGGCGGACAGCGCGCACGAGTACCTTTTGAAGCAGTATCTCTTGACGGCGAAGCGAGATCAGGAAAGCCTCCAACTCTGTACGCACCTTCTTCATCCCCGCCCCCTCCGTTTCACTCATCATCCCCCCCTCTTCCCCTCTCCTACCAGACATCCGCACCGCCACGCACATCATCACCGAGCTCATGTACATCTCACCCACCCGGCACCTCCTCTACGTGACCGACAAGATGCCCTCGCGCACGAGCCACGACGCGCAGGTCTCCCACCGCTTCGAGCACCTCTCGTGCTTCCTTCCCGGTCTTCTGGCGCTCGGCGTCGACCAGCTTCCGCTGGATGACGTCGATTTCGCGGACGCGTTTGATAGAGGTGGGCTCTTCCTCAACTCCACTGTCATGATCAGTTCCATACACGTATCAATGAACAATACTAATCCACCCACTCTCCCAGACCACCCCACCCAACGCGCCGAATGGGAGAAATTGCGCGGCTTCTCCCTGCGCGACGTGCACCTCTGGGCCGCCGAGGGCCTCGCGCAGACCTGCTGGCTCACATACGCGGATATGCCCACCGGCCTCGGCCCCGACGAGATGATCTTCTACACCTCCATGCCCGAGGAGGGCGCTGGAATCGGCGGCGGGTGGTTCGCCCCCAAGACCGCTGGGGGCAGTGGAAGTGGAAGTAACCGACCCAAGACGCAAACCTTCGGCGGCACGCTCTGGATCGACGCGCTGCGGTCGTGGAAGCGGGCGGGCGCGCGGGGCGTGCCGCCGGGGGTGGGGGATAAGGCGCCGGTGGTGTATTCGCAGGAGGATAGGGTGCGGGGCGCGTATGGGAGGGACTACGCGCTGAAGAAGAATGAGTATCTGTTGAGGCCGGAGGTGAGTTGTTTTCCTCGTACATCCACCGTTTGGGTTTGTGGGAGGAACGTGGACTCATGCTGATCCCCCACCCCCTTCCACAGACGCTCGAATCCCTCTACCTCCTGTGGAAAATCACGGGCGAGCCGCGGTGGCGCGAGCGCGCGTGGAAGATCTTCGAGTCCATCGAGATCCACACGAAGACGACGTTGGGGTACGCGAGCCTGCGCTCCGTGGAGACGACCCCAGGCGTGAAGCAGGATGATATGCCGAGGTACGTCACCTTTTCCCTTCCCCCCTGGACCCGAATCTCACGCCACTAACGCTGCCCACCATCAGCTACTTTTTCGCAGAGACGTATGTGGCGCGCGCTCTTTCTCGTGGCTTGTCAACGCTGACGCCGCTTGTTGTTTTTCTTTTTTGCAGGCTTAAGTACCTCTACCTAACCTTCATCGGCGACACACCGCTCCCGCTCGACAAGTGGGTGTTGAACACGGAGGCGCACCCATTCCCCGTGATCGAGTGGACGCCGGAGGAGAGGGCGCGCTTCGGAGTGGGGTACTGATGAGGGGGAGATCGGGGCGCGGCGAGGCTGATTGGGGGCGCGATGAAGATGAGGGGCGCGCGATGCGAGATCACGGTCGCAGCGAGGAAAGTGCGTCGAGTGTAGAAGGAGCAGCCGAGTGTAGCAGGGCGCAGCCGAGTGTAGAAGGCAGCCGTCGAGCGTAGAAGCAGCCACCGTGCTGCGCAAGAAGCAGGGCTCTGGTGCGTCGCGGTCTCATCTCTTTACCCGCCTGGTTTGCAGTGTGCAGTGGCTGACGAGGGCTTTACAGCGCAGGACGCTACATCATCTATCTATCAATATTATTTGCTTATTATTCCACCGATCCCTCGAATTCGACGCCTTCGAGCTTCAAGCTACTTCGAATCGCCAGGATCTGGGGAATTGCCTTCAGCTTAGGCTGACGCCCCCACGCTTCAGTTTACCGTTCAATGCGAACGCGGATGCGATACGTGGCACAGCCCGCCTTGAATGGCGTACTCGGTAGCGCGCATGACAACAGCCGGGGGGAGACAAAGGTTGCCCGATCCGGATACAATGCGCAAGCGCGCGTGACGTGCCACAAAGCCGCGCGGTCAAATTCGGTCATTCAACCTGCGAACAAAGAGCGTGGTCAAATTCGCTGGAGGGAAGGCGGTCAAATGGTTCAAAAGAGAACATGAGGCCCAAGATCGGCGGGATCGGTTCGATGGCGATGGTCAAGGCGGTGCGTCCTGTTCCGCCGGCAATGCCTCTTGTTCGCGCGGTCACCTGCTCGACGCGTCTCGCGATTGGGATCGCGCCGACTAACGAGTATTCGCGATCACCTATTAGTATTACTGACTACCCGTCTCTACCGCTCTACTGCAGCAGTGGCAGATAGTGTCCGTTCAGGGTGAGCGTGCCGTGAAAAGGGTGAGCATGCCGTGAAAAGGGTGAGCATGCCGCTAGGCGCGAGGCTGCTGTTATGGGCGATTGCCTCACTGGGCGGCCTTCCTTTACCTTTATCCTAGAAAATGGGGTGTTTGCGATAGCGACCTGCATCTGGGTCCGCGCGGCCGTACTGCTCAGGTGGCACGGAATAAAGGGGAGCAAGGCTGAGGCTCCCCAATCGTCCGCGATCTGATAGCACTGGCAGGTACGTGTCGTCTTTCTCTTATCTGGACACGGTGATGCCTTTTTTGCAGGAAGGACTCGAAAGGAAGGCGTCCACACAAAGGGGGGAAGGATGAAGGAAGAAGTACTCGACTATCGCCTCCCTCGATTCGGGATCCTCCAGGAGGCGATTATATCGCCGCGGCGCGCGCAGCTTCATGT